>CAEFZX010018240.1:0-13120 GCA_903066825.1 Alfaro cultratus
AACCTCCAGCAGAACCAGGCTCAGGATGAGCAGCCATCTGCCGAGGCTGGCTGGCTTCAAGAGGGCAAAAATAAAAATTGCAGCAAACCTCTGAAAGAAGAAAGACAGATTTAGTTACAATATTAGTTTACATTACACATGTTAAAAAAGGGAGATATAGGAAAGTAGTGCTCAGTCTATAAGATAGATATTGACAGAAAAAAGTCTGAGCCTGTAGCAGTAAACTACCTCTCACTGGAATCAGTCCTGAAAGAATAATATGTAACAAAAAGTTAAACTTCAATACCTGTGAAATAACTTGAAGAATTGTGTTAATTCACCATTATCTACAAAGTGATGTTGCTGTGTTCCCATATCCTGGACAATTTTTTTAAAATTTTGATTAAGAAAATAAACATGTCCTGTTTTCAGAGTTTATGTTTGTGTTTGAATATGTTAATGCTCTCAGACAGTTTATGTTAAATGTAATGACAGTTTATGTAAAAACTGTTATTACGTAAACTGTAATAACAGTTTATGTTATGTTGTCAGTGTTTTCATTTTAAATGGTGCAAAAAATATGACTTAAATTCACAACGTGGAATTGTCCAGGTTGCCAGTCCATCCCAGGGCAACACAGTGACACACAGGACAATCAACCATGCAGCGCCAATTAACCTAACAGTCATTTTCTTACTGTGGGAGGAAGCCGGAGGACCCGGAGAGAACCCACGCATGCCACTTTTATTATGCCTGAACTTCTTTTCTGCAGTTCAACAGTGCTATCAACTGCGCCATTGTGCAGCCCTCATTCCCAATCCATTAGAACAAAGCCTAGACTATTACAGTATAAATGGATGATGAGAATATACATCACTCCTGTAAAACCGAATAATTTAACCCCATCATTCCAGATTTGTGTATGCATGGTGGAGAAAGGGGCACTATTACATTGCTTATGGCAATGCAACAAAACCAGGGCTTTTTTGGAGGAGGTTAAGAAAATAAGAATTATTTAAAAAGATGTGTTAATAGATCCTTCTCTATTTAGAGAGAGACAGGACAATCAACCATGCAACACATACTCACCCCTAAGGAGATTTTGGACATACCAATTAACCTAACAGTCATGTTTTTACTGTGGGAGGAAGCCGGAGCACCCGGAGAGAACCCACGCATTCTACTTTTATTATGTCTGTGGGAGGAAGTCAGAGAACCCACGCATGCCACTTTTATTATGTCTGTGGGAGGAACCCACTCATGCCACTTTTATTATGTCTGTGGGAGGAAGCCGGAGCACCCGGAGAGAACCCACGTATGCCACTTTTATTATATCTGAACCTCTTTTCTGCAAGGCAACAGTGCTATCAACTGTGCCATTGTGCAGCCCTCGTTCTCAATCCATTAGAACAAAGTCTAGACTATTACACTATAATGGATGATGAGAATATACATCACTCCTGTAAAACATACAACTAAGTGGTTCCTGTTGTACCTGTCTGAGGGCCTGTATGTATATGTTATTTTTCCTACTTCATTTCTTTATCTACTTATCACTTTTTTGTGAGGATAAATCAAAGGGGAAAAACATTTTTCCCTTTCATATCTTTTATCCATTTCCTCCTTGTTGTCCTCGTCATTTGGCAAGTTGTCCATGCACTCTAAAGTTATAGAGGCAGGTGTAGTCCGGATGCCCCCAGTTGCTGTTCACCTTTAGAGTCACGTAGCGAACAGAACAAACTTTATTGGCCTGTAAACCAAGAGATACAAATTAGGGAGGTTAGATTGATAATCCATAGTTACAAATAGACAGACAATAGAAACAAAGGAGGTCTGTCTTGTGGAAGCCTAGTTCAACTGGCCGTGCTGTAAATATATTTTGCATAGTTTATCTCAAGATAGCAAGTTTATTATACTGAGGTTTTACTAGCCAGAAAACAAAATGTTATGCAGTAACACTGGGATTGTATTGATTGTTATACAGAGACAAGAAAAATTATTGTTTTGTGAAAAGGGTTGTGACTTTTTTACACTTATATGTGGTTAAGTATAATTTGCACTATAAGTGACTTATTTACAATTGTATGTTAAGCATAATTTACATGATTATTATTAATTGAATTTAACATGATTGTATATAATTACAAAAGCTGAAGCGAAACATATTTAAGTGCGAGGCATGATTTATTTGGATAGAGGAAGTCTTTTATTTTGAAGAATGCTTAACAGGATCTGGTTCTGTATTTTGTCACTGTCTTGCTTCTGTTGATTTTGGTTGCTAGGTAACAAACAACTGTTGTTATCAGCTGTAGCTGTTTTCTCCTCAATAAAAACTGAACAGAAATGTTCAGTAAAAGAAATTGGCGTCTCGGTCTTGATTGAAGAATCTTCCACACCGTAACAATAACAGGTTGACTTTTTGTATTTTGTTGTCAAGACATAATAAAAGTCTTATTAATGAGATTTATGCCAAGAAAAAAATATTTTCCTCCTTAAGTGATGGCAAAAAAATCAACAGTTTTTTCCATCTGTTCAAGTTAACCACTGTATCTCTGTTTTGGAATAGTAATGGTTAAATAACAAAACTTTATGCAGGTGGGGCATGGTAGTGCATTTTGGCACTATTTCTAGCCAACATAATTGCTACAATCTTGACTAATTAATTAATTTTTTTAATGCTATCTATCAGTTACAGTTTCACTCAACAGCTCTGAAAGTGCAAAATTAACATAATTTTTTATGGTTTAAATAGAAATTGTCATTGGAGCATTTTGAATAGAACAATAATACGGTATCTGCCATTTTATTAAAAGTATTTTTTATTTTAATTGAATGCTAGTAATACCCAGTGTAGGACCTTATGGCTGTATGTTAGGAAAGATTATCAATATTTATAACAGGGTCAGTCACTCTGGGCTTCTGTGAGAACAGTATTTGGTTTATAAAACATTAATATGGCATATTTACAGGAAGTTTGAAGATCTGTATTTGGTCGCCATCTTCATCATACAAGAAAGTTCCCAAATGAGTTTCCTCATCTTCTAAATTCTTCTTTCCCTGAGACAAAATTAGATAGAAATGCAGTTCATTATCTTGTTCTTTCTAGATATGTGAAAGTTAGTTGGTGGATCTAAAAACATATCACATCCTGAGATAAGCAGAAAATTAATTAGTGCAGACAGAAAGTTTGCATAGTTTAGAATGAGATCAAGTGATGTCATACTGAATCATTGCTTTCACATTTTAAATGTATACTTAACATATACTATAGGTGGATAGATATGTTTTACAGTTTTGACACTCGTTTTACTTGACTTACATAGACAGAAAATTCTCTAGGAGCACTAGAGACTGAGGAAGTTGGGGAAACAATCTTGGGAATATGACCCAGGGACACATGACTGATGGTGGCTTTGTGGGACAGTTGGATGGATAAACGTCCCGGGAAATCTGCAAAGGCCCAGCATTGTCCTGGATTCAGATGAGTTCTTCCCTGAAAACAGAGAACAAAACAAAGTTTAGGTACTAAGACTAAGGAAAAAAAATTGTAATGCCTAATATTATATCAACAAGAAACACCACTTTTCCTAATATTGATTTAATAATCTGAGTATCATTCAGACCTTAATAACAATGTCTGGGCCTATAGGAGGTACCCTGACAGATGTCCCAAACAATCTACACTCTTTGTTGCTCTGATATGTATTTGAGGTCATCCTGTATAAAATCATTGCTCCTGTACACAAACACAAAAAACAGAAATAATGTGAGTCAGGAAACTTTAATACTGAAAATTTGAAAACTAGCTCATGATCTGATTTGTAATGGCTCACCTTGAGACTCCAGAGCAAAGTTGGGCCACAGATCTGCTTGTGGTAGAAGGTAGTCAAGCTTTGACTCCAACAACTGCAGCCTGGAGAGATGTCCCTGATCCTTGGATCCAGAGATTGCAACCTGTGCACAACATAAAAGTTAACAGCTTGTTCTCATGTTTGTTCATGATAATTTAATCAGTGTTAAGATTAGGAAGAGAAAGCCTACCATGTCTATTAGAGGTGGTCTGACAGATAACTCTGAAGGTGGCGAGTGCAGGGAAATAATCCGGCAAGTGCAAGCTGATGAACATGAGCAGAAGACAACATTTAAAATACAGACTTTCTATAACACTTCCAAACTGACTGTTTGTAGAAGGAGAGTATTTACCAAAAGCAACAAAGATGAAAAAGACGAAGACAAAGATGTTAGAACAATGTAGTATCACAGTGTCCATCATCTGGCTTTCGTCAATCATATTATGCTCCACTTGACTAGGAAACCTCATTCTAAATGGCCTATTTCCAGGGCGATTTCCAGGGCGATTTACAGGGCGATTTACAGGGCGACGTGCTCTGCGCCTCCTTCTGGCCCTAGATGGAGAAAATACAAGTTTACATTGATCAGCAGATGACTGTGTAAAATATAAGAGCTACAAAAATTGATGATTTAATATACCTGAATGGTGTCTCTCTGTATGAAATAACTGGTACTCCATACATGTCATAGTAGCCATTTCTTATCAATCGTTCACTTCTTCTTAGCATGACTGTAAAAAAAAACAAAGACATGGAAAAGTGGTCAGTGACTGGCACAAAGCATGTCCAAAATGTACAACACAACTCTACAGTAAGTCATTTTCATAGTAAGCACTGTAAATGTAATGATGTTATATATCTAAAACTTAATTTAATGTTGATCAGATCATCATTTAGTTACTATCATACCGAATTTATCATTTCGTGGGTGAAAATCATAATCTACAGTATTTGCAACATCTCTGCTCACTTCCTTCAAAAAGCCCTAGCACAAAATACATTTTTTTTCTGTTTCACTAACTTCAAAATACCTACTTGAAAAACTGAAGTTCGGTTCAATTTCTTGAAGTAATATATCCGATGTCTAACTCTTCAAATGGATGAATTCCTATAGAAGCTCCTCTCTTATTGACAAAAGTTCCAAAAGTGCCTGATGACAAGTCAGCCAATGTGACGTCACAATGCTCAACAGAACCTGCCCACAATTCATTTCTGTCTCTTTTAAATTCATTTCAAACATTTAAAATATAATGTACAAAAAAATGTCCATTCTGCTGTTAAATCAGTCAATCAAATCACTGCTCTCAGCAAAATCAAGAAATGTTTACTTCCCTACTGGCATTTACATACAGTTAATGCACAGTTTTTTAGACGTTTGATAAAACAATTTCCGCTATTACTGCAGAGAGCTTTCTCTGCACCGACACACTGTATTGTAAATTTCCTTATATTTTTACAGTTCATTATTCATATTATGTACATTTTGACAAAGTCGTCCTACTCAGTTGCACATTATTGAAAGTTTTTGCTATTATTGCTGTTATTGTTAATTCTGTTTTCATATGTTAACAGTTTAGGAACTATGGTGTGAACTTGCATATTTCTGAATGCAGCTGTTAAACCTTAATTTTCTATTTCTGTTCTATTAAACTGGTAGACTCCCGTGTGAATAAATCAATGGATATCATAACTAGAAGGACTAGAAACAAGAAAGAAGATAAATATGCATATTTATATCTGTATAAATATAAATACACTCAAGTTTGCTGTATTTATTTTAACAAAATAGGAAGTCAAGTTGGTAGTTAACATCAGTCCTGCAGCTTCTGCCCCACAGTTACAGACAGAAGCAGAAAAAGGACTGACAATTACTGGTTGCTATGGTAACCACTGACTCTCAAGAGCAGCAAAACAGAACTTAATACATCAATAATAAATATCTGGAGAAACAGCTTATTAAACAAAATGATAAAAAAAAAAAAGATTTGACCTCACATCTATAATATTGTTAAAATAAAACGCTGCTACTTACATGATATATATGTAGTTAAGTCCCTTTAATGTTTTGATTGTTTAAACAAGTCCTTTTTATACTGAAAAAGAGTATATGCAATCAATATTGACCACTAAAACATAAGCTGTGATCTGTTCAAATTCAGATATTTTCTATCCTTCTGTGCCACTTATTAAAAAAGTAAGGGGCATCTATAAAAATATTTAAGGTTGTACAGATGATTGTGTCAATTATAGACAAGGCACAATAAATTAAGCTCAAATAAAACTTAACTACACAATCAATCACTGTCATTACGCCCGAGAAAACAAAAAAACAAAAAAAAAACAAAAAAAAAAACATTTTTTTTTTTTTTTTTCCATTTTAAAGGAGGTTTACTTGGATCTCCAGTAGCCATTGCCTTAAACATGGCTACTCTTCCTGGGCTCCACAATTTAAAGTGTGTAAATGGCAAAGTGACATTTTTTGCATTTGTAGATTTAGTCAACATTACAGCAAGCATAACATAACAGTCTTCTATCGTAATAAACAGACAATTTAAATCGGTTTAATTCAATTTTTTTAATTATTTTGTGTTTTTCTTAAAATAGAATTTACAAATTGTTTCTTTTACCACAGACACTGCGCTCCACAAGTATTGTCTTCTAACATTCTCCCTCCTCCCTCCTCCACCACTGTGCTGTGTGGAGCAATTTAAACTGTACAGTTGCTTCAGGCAAGCATTGTTCTTTAAGTGTAACTTATTATCAATATAAGATGACCCTGAAGATCAAAAATTTAGCAGAGGAGGCGGCTGTACTCAGAGAGGGCCGATGACTTTTTAACACCGTCCCAGATACGTGCAGCGTAGTGAAACCTGGAAAGAAAAACATAAAAATAAAGATGGTGGAAAGTAAATTAAAAAAAAAGACGAGGATACAAAGATCTGCAAGTCCATGCTGACACTTAATGTGGTTATAATTGAAACTGTACTGAAATTATTAGGGCATAACAAATGTAGTGAAGAATACCCAGTTTTTGAGAGGCTTTAATTCTCATTAAAATCCAAACCTATTGGGAAATATTTTACACCTTAAAAACAATGTGCTTTTTTGAGAGTCCTCTGTTTTTACATTGCGGTATAGAAACAAAAAATCAGTGATGGCTAAAGTAGAAAAACACAAACACCAAAACACAGTGTGAAATATTTACCAGTTTTTCTCAGTGAGAATGGTGTGGGACAGCTGACAGCGAGGCATGGCCAGGATCTGACTGCGGAGCTTGGAGACCATGGTGGAAAAGGTGGGGTGACCTCTATAACCCGGCAGCAGAGAGAACAGTGGATATGTTCCTGCTCCTAGATACAGTTGGAAAAAAAATTTAATCAGCAGCAGAAGACAAAATGTTCCCTTTCTGATATAAATATGGTTTTTTAACCAACCTGTTTTGTTCAAGTTATCCTCTCCATCATTTTCTTGGACCGGAAGCAGAAACATGTTGACTTCAGTATCAAGGTATTCCTGTGCCAGTCCAGGAAAAATGTTGCAATCCAACATAGACAATGTACCTGTGAAGAACACCAAATATTGGTTGAGAAAATACCCAAGTTTATGCTTTTTATCCTGAAGCAGATGTGACGTTGCTTCTCATATCGCAACAACTGCTTTACTTTAAAGACTCAACTACTATATGTGGAAATTCAAGTTCAATCATGTTTACAAAGTATATGTGTCCTATTTAAAAAGACAATTTTTATTACTGTGTGTGTGTGTGTGTATTGTGGTAAAAGATTTAATATTCACAATCATAATTTTTACTACATACTTTCAGACTTCCAGATCATGGGGCACTGAATGAAACCAATGTAAGATAATGGTGAAACAGCTTACACCATTATCTTACAAAAAAAGGATCATAATAATTATTATTATTATCGAAAAACACTGACTGGAACTCCTTGTATGGAAATTACTACATTTTTACAAGTGTGACCAAACTTTTCAGCTTCATATTTTTTAAACTGAACTTGATTTCTCAATAGTTGAGCTTAAACTGTATATTTCAGAATACTTTGCTTTTAGAAGCAGACATTTTTAGAAAAGTATTTGTAGAGTGTTGCACCTTTGTATTTAAGATGAGAATATGCCATCAATTTGTCCACCACTGTATGCATGTTCTTAACATTTCTCGGACAGAAATCCTCTCGTCTGGACTTATTCTGGAGAAAAACTAGACGAAGGGGGAAGAAAAGTAGAGACATTCTTATTTTCAAAATGAATAAATATGGTTGATATGGAACAGTGCCTTTGTGGCTCCAGAAGAATACCCACCAATATGAGGATAGTACTCTGCACCATCGTCGCTGCCGGAAGAGCCGGTGCTGTCATGGGTTGCAGATGGGGTGGAGGGTTTCAACATCTCAGCAGTCTGCAGAAATCTACCAACAAACAATGTCACACAACATCCACAGAACCATGACTCAAAAGACATCAATTACATACTTTGCCTTGCTTTAAAAAGGGGCATTCTGGTTGTAGTCAAAATCACTCTGTCTTGTATTTTCTTGGAAGCTTAAGCAATTAAAAAGAACACAAAAACAAGTGCTTACCTGTACAGGTTTATGTCAGTAAACCAACCTTGAACCACTATAACTACATGGCACACAGTAAACAGGAAGGCGGCGATCTGAAGAGACTGTTGGCAGATTTAAAAGGAAAAAATGAGTCAACATGTTTGTGTGACTTTTATTCAAAAATGAATTAAAGGGTTTGAAGTAAAGATTAATACTGCATACCCCATGGCTACCTTCATATAGCCTACTGCCCTCTACAGGACAAATACAAACCTGCATTTCCACATATGTGTGAGGAAGGTTGTACTCTGGGGGCAGCTTTCTGTCGTTGTTGATAACGTGGTCAAGTATAAAAGGGCTGAGAATAGGCTAAAAGATAAAAAAAGAAATGATGCATTTACAAAAAATAAAGCGCCTACTCAGTTCTTCTGTATCCTCAATAAGAGTGCGTACAAACAAACATCTTACTTGTGTATCCAAAAAGATGACTCTCTCCTGAGTGATGAAGAAATCTATACCTGTGCTCTGATTGCCTCCCCTTTCCTTAATTTCTTGACTCTGGGGTCTAAAGACATAACTCCTGCACAGAAGAAAATATTATTCCACCTACAGTACAGAACTATTTTTATGTAATAAGTAGAAGTGACATATTACAATATTTTTTGCAGACTTGGAACACATAGACAACAGCAGCAAGCTGAAAAAAACGGTTGTTACACTTTTACTTTTGTTACAAAAACACAGATTTTTTTGGGTTGGAAATATTTCTGCTTATGAGCAAGTGACAGTCATAGTGTTAAACCTTCCACACTAAATATTCATTTGTGATGCTTTAGACTTAGCTTGGTCTATTCATGTGGGAAAACTAATTTCAGGAAAGTTTAACGAAAACTAAAATTTCTATATTTCTGATACAATACGTATTTCACAGTCTTATATGCTGAGCTGGTGTTGAGAAAGGAGTCTGGTTTTAGTCTTGAATATCAGCTGAGATAAACTGAGATTCCATAATGCAGATTAAATTCTTTTAAAATGCATTGCACCAGAAGTTTTACACACAAGCATGAGTACTTAAAATCAAAATAGTGCTCAGTAACAAACTCCCTATTTATCTAGAGCTAGACTGTGCAAAGTGACAAAATAGAGTTAAACTTATATACAGTTAATGATAACCCAGAATTAAAATCAAGAGTAAAACATTAGTGATTGCGCATCTAAAGGAGGTGGATTTCACTCTACAACTATCATTTAACTTATATAAGAGTATAAGTTAAATCATTCATTCATTTCATAATTTAAATTACATCAAATGAATGAATTAGAGAGAAATTGAGAACAGTGTAAGGTTTGTCTTATTCTAGGTGCTAACACCAAGCTTACCTTTGATCTTCCTCAGGTGTGTTGGCAGATAGCAGTGACATAATGGTTGATTTCCCAGTTCCCTGCAGGCCAATGACTCCCACCACCAACATGTCTGTCTGGTCCCTCAGATACTGCAACACATCACAACAAAACACAACTTTCTCTAAGTTCATTCAGGACACTATAATCAGACCTTTTCATTAAGCCACTCCGCTTTGATTAGTTAAACATAGTAAAAAAAAACGTCACTCACCTCCATGGCACTGTCACACCAATTCATCTGATCATCCACCAGCTTAATACTGTGCTTCATTTTCTCTGGATGAAGGAGTTTAGACTGACCGACCATGGCTGAAAATCACAAACAAAGATGTAATTTTCCCTTGTATTACACAACATTCAGCTGGGTTTAGTTTTAGATTACATTCATGCAATGGCAATAAATACATAACTAGAAGGTGTAGTATAGTAATAGGAAGCCATTGTCACAACTACTTGCCAACAGCTGTGACAAGAATCCTTCTGATTGTTTCAGTGAAAGGACTGCATTCAAATGAACAGCAATTTGGAGCTCAGCCATTGAGATCGGAGGCTGAAAATTTGGTTACAGTGGAAGGCTCTCTGAAATGCTCAATAAATCAGGTATCTCAAATATGTTAAACTGCAAAACAGAAAACTACCATTTAAATAGCTTGAATACAAGTCAAAAGGGATCCCTCAACCAATAACCAGGTCCATGGTGATCAAAGTCCATAGCTGCCTGTGAGTACTATAAAAATAAATTGTTATGCAACTAAATATCAGTTAAGAAATTTACAAGAAAAAGAAAATCTTGACAATTTTTTTTTCTAAGTTTATACAGTAAATGTTAAAGTTAAATAAATAAATATACAGACACTGCTAGTTCAGTAGCTTTTTATGCTGTTTTCCTCACTTTCTGTAGAGTGAAGACCTTCAATTTTTTGGAAATAAAATAAATTATAGGGATTTTAAACATCATTGAAAAAGAAAAGAAAGTTTTAAAGCTATACTGACTTACGGTCCACAGCATTGCCAGATGCAGAAGCCCCCATTCCTCGGTTTTGGATCTGATAAACAGGTTGTGTGGGTCTCTGACCTTCCCTTTCTACCTTAGAAGGTCCAGGGCCAGAGGACTGAGCTGCTGCCTCAGGAGGTGTCCCTGGCTTCCCTCCATCATCCCTGGCTTTCATTAGCATTATGGGCTTTTCCAGGAGTGGAGCTCCACTAACAGGTGCATTCTGTGATGGTTTGGCCTTAGAAAAATATCCCAAAGCAAAACAGTTATAAGAATTGATCATGTGGTATTAGGGTAAGAAACCCTTGTCACAGACACAAGGCTGATAGAAAAGCTTGTTAAGAGCACCTAAATAAAAACAAACTGACCTACCCTTTCACTTGGAGGTTTTGCAAGAATGATGGGTGTTTTTTGGATGAGGGGGCCTGGTGGATCCTCACTTCCATCCTGACCACGAAATTGCATACACACACACATATATACATATATTAACAGTTTATCTCATAAACAGAACGTGGTTCCTTCTTTAAAGTGTATGTTTGTAGTACCCTTCGTTCTCTCGGCTGGTATTCCCGATCGCGGCTAGGGCCAGACAGATTTTGTCCAGGGGGTCCATCTCTCTCTCCCCGGCGTCGCCTCCTTCTCCTCCCTTGTCCGTACATCCCGGGCTGGCTGTGACCGGACTCTGACATATTGGCAGCTGTCAACTATATAACATCTAACGGTAGGAAATAAGTTAAACCAATTACTAAATAGTTTTAAGCAATGTCGATGTGTAAACCCTACTTGTAAACAAATGTAGCTAGCACTTCCGGGTGGTATGCTCGTTTATCAATCTGACGTTCACCGTTACAGTACGCAGGGGCGGTAATAGTTAAGAACGGTATAACTCCGCTCGCGTGGAAATCGTTTTGCAATTAAACAAACAGCCTTTTCCGTCTACCAAACAAGCTCGTATTAAAATATGCATTTTATAATTAGTTCCGCTCACAATGAGTCGCTACACATCTGTTTTGTTTGGGTATGTTCTTAGTGTTCTCTTCTGGCTAATACATATATGAATATATTTATTCGTTATTTTATTTGTAACGTTTCTTAATAGACTTGCTTCTGTATTTGTAGCAACCACTGGTTCTACAAAGAATTTACTCACGGGGTAAGTACAAATACTTTTCTCCATTTTCGGATTTTCATTTGGAAATACTTTTGAAACATTGTGCCTTCCCCTTCCACTTCAATAATAATGCACTGTTTAAAATGTTGGCCTATCACAGAAATCCCAACAAAATACATTGAAGCATATTAAAGTCATGTGACAAAACTGTAAATTTTAATGGCGGTCGAATACATTGTCAAGTCAAATTTCAAGTAGAAACGCTAATCTGAGCATAATTATGCATTGTGGTAGTTGTACGATCTCCTCTTCCGGTCTAAACAGGATGTGGGTGGAACCGGTATGTTCTCGGACGCCATCAAGAAATTCCCCCCAGTTTGAAAATATCTGAGTTTATTTTTTAAATATATATTTATTATCCGTTTTTATGTGGAGTTCAATGCTTATAATATTACTTAAACCACAACTTCTGACGCACGCCAAAAACGTCTTTTTCAAAGTGTGAAATGTTTGTTATTTGAATCTACCTCATGTGAGGAATTATATTTTCTCTGCTCACCCTTGACCAAGAGAAAACCGTTGGTAAGTACACAGTACCTGTGCAGGTAGTTAGATATACTGCGGATTTACCCAATAACTTTGCTGTAACTAGAAATACTTTTTAACATTCGGTTTAGTATTTATACGTGCTTGAGGGAAATCATGGACAATTAGTGTTGACATTGTACGTGTTGGTCTTTTTAGGATTATTTAATAATTTGTAAATTGATAGACACCAGATATCAGATTCTTAGGATTGAAGGTGTATCACTTTAAAAGCATATGGACAGAAAGTGTGAAAAATCCGTATTAAGTAGACGCTAACCACGCTGTAAGGGTACACACAAATGAAAAGTTAACTCTTAAATGGTAACTTTTAATGTTTAAACCAAACTTAGCTTCTACATGAACCAAACTGTTCGATATAATGGGATAAAATTAGCTTCATAATGGTGAAAATGTACTCTTGCGTATTACATATTAAGAAAGCAGGAGAGTGAGACGTGTTAAAATGCTATTTAGCAAAATTAAGAAAAATGATACGAACAAAAAGCATGTATATTACAAAAAGAGTGATATATTTAAACCATTTACTGCTGTTCATTTAGATAATTATTTACAACAAATGAAACCCAAAATTTCATTTTTACAGAAAATTGGAATATTATGTAAG
>CAEFZX010018242.1:0-36144 GCA_903066825.1 Alfaro cultratus
AGTAACGCAAAGTGATTTTGAAAAGTAACTTTAATCTGATTACTGGATTTGAAATAGCAACGCGTTAGATTACTCGTTACTGAAAAAAGTGCTCCGACGTCAGTAACGCGTTACTTTGTAACGCGTTACTGACAACACTGATTATGCCCAACGAAATCGAATGATTTCCATTAATATTTTACAGTTAATTTTTACATAAATATGACCGTCTGAGTCTTTCAGTCTCAGACGGTCATTTATGTAAAATGTTTATTAGAATTTAACGTTTATTGATCTTGGGAATGTGTTCTTGCATTATTATGCCATTACCATATTATTACTTGTAAATGGTCTCCAAAAACAACAATATCATTTATTGCAGTAGCTTCTGGGAATATTTATCTTCCAGCAAAATTTGTTATGGTGACAGGCCTAGTGAGCATAAGCAATAAAACAAATATGTTCTTTTTATCAGGCTTTCTTCCATGTGCAATCTCCAAAAATGTTTAGATCATAAAAACAGCATAATCTTTCATTGAAATGTGCCGTCTCGTCTTTAAAATTCACTGAAACCTCAGTTTCTCTCAGTGCTCATAAAGGTAGGTCTCTTTCCTTCACCATCCGCGTGGAAAACTTCAAATGAGGCGACGACGCCACGAGAAACGTAAAGATACCTGCAGTAGCATTCTGATTATTACTGCTAAGTCATGCAATCTGCTGGGTTTCCTTATAGTAAAAACATTTGTGATAATAAAGTGGATTTAACTGCAATATTTTATAACCAAGATTGAATTTGGATGTATGCAATTGTCTTAATCTGTTGAAGTGATTGCACTGAATTGGCTACATAAACTGGATATGCTTGTCTTATAAGGTGCTTTGAGATTGCGTTTAAATTTAATTATGGCATTTGTTTTGAATTAAGCTGAACAAATTTAAATATAACACAAAATGACAGTATTTTAGCCAGTGTGTTACAAAATGTAATTTATATCTCTTTGAATTGTGAATGAAACTTCAGCAACCTTTCTTTGATTATTTCATACAAATCCAAATTTGTGTCTTCACAGGTTGTGCAGATTTGTAAGCAGCCTGTTTTGAAAGATAATTTTATTTTTTTTTTTATATAAACATTAATTCATAACCTCGATTTATACATCTGTTCCATCTGAATCCCACTACAGAAGTGACCTGCACTAACATGTTTCTCTCTCCAGCTCCTTAGACTTTACCTGTATCAGTAAAGGACCTTTATTGAACAATTCCCTCTCGACTCGTTTCATTTTAGTGCTGCAAAGCTGGTCACGGCATGATTTGTCAACACTTTGGGAGGCTGCAAATTAACCTGCATGACCTCAGTCAAGATTTCATTCCAAAAATCCATTGACTGTAAGGTCATGCTGTTTTGTTGCATTGAAGAAGCCCCAAGCTTTTTCAGAGAATATTTTCTTGCAAGAGCTATAATAGACTTCTAAATGTCCATTGAACCTGGTGTCGTGTTTTAAAGTGATCTGGAAAATATTATCGTTCTAAAGGTTTTTGAAGGTTTTTTTAATGTAATTTTTATATTTTGAACTGTTGAATCTTACTTTTTTAGACTACTCAGCTCTGACATGAGAACATTCAAGCATAAAATGGTTTTAAACCTGAGGGGGAAAAAAGTTCTCATTCCTTAACTTGAATATGAAAGAAGCCAAAAAATGCAGCACAACTTTATATAGGCTAAAATGATATATTTTGAACACAGTGTCCTTCAAAAACATTCATGTCCCTATACCACTTTAAACCAGAAGTTTCAATGTGTTTTTGATTTTGTGTGATAGACATGCAAAAAAGAAAATGTGCATAATTGTGGTTTGGAATAAATTAATACATGACCTTAAAAATACTGATCAGAAAGGTTTTGGAAGAAATCATAGAACAGATATAAAACCTGCAGTAGTGTTTAATCTATATATATGTGTATTTGGTTAGCTTTATCAGCCCTTTATCTCATAATGTTGCTGTTTATAATTCAAAATATTCATAAATAAAAATCTGAAAAGTGCAGCGTGCATAAGCATTCAGCCTGCATGTTTTTTGTTTCTTTAGAAATTGTTCTCTTATTTTCCAATCTTCATTAGATCCCAACTCTTCTTCTTTTTCACTTTTATGCAACTTTATTTTTGACTTACCTGGTGTTTGTTCTTCTTGGTCTTGATGGCAAAACACAGAAACCTCTTGATATATTGAGATTAATTTACTCACAGGTGGACTTGATAACATTGAAGTGCTCTCAGTTATATCCTGAATACAAATACGTGTCACTAGCTAATTACTGCTTTATGTTGGTCTATTATGAGAAATCCCAGTAAAATACATTGACATTTGTGGTTGTGATGTGACAAGGAGTGAAAGAACTCAAGGGCTTTGGAGGTTTTTGTAAGGCTCCGCCTGTCCGCTCTTTTTTAATGAAAGGTGTGAACATGCAGATTGGAGCCTGCTCAGCTATCTGTGCATGTTTTTTTTTTTTGAGAATGTGAACATAATTCTGTGTGTCCCTGGCTTCCCGCTCTGTTAATGCATGCTTGGTTTGACTGACTGCATGCTTGCTTGGACTTGATGAAAGCTGAAGTGAGACAGCGTGTCTTGCAGAGTGCAGCCAAGGACATGGGATCTGCTCAGGTGTGAGCTGTGCTGCAGCTTTCTGTTTTGAGATTAGATGTCTCTGTGGGCCAGTGAATGTTTACAGCATTATTTTTGGAGATAGGGGAGTAGATGACATTTTTATCTTGCCACTGTCATCCCTGTGTGGCTCGCTGTGATGCCGGGTGACACTTCTCCTCACTGTGTCTAATTCAGCGCTCTGTGTTAATGGTTATTGCCGGCTGAGTGAGCTGCCTTTTTTGTTTTGCCTTCTTTTTACAGGAGAAATGACTGCAGCTTGCTATGTCTAAGATATTTATATCTGTAGGAGGGTTGCATTGCTTGTTTTCTTGTTTCTTTTTAACAATTTTGTTTTGTCTCTGATGCCAAAACTTTATAATAAACACAGACTTCCTATTCTGCCTCTGGATAAATAAACTTCCTGTGAGTGGCAGGAAGTGGAGATTAAAGGTGGCACCGAATATTTCCTGGAGAGACAGAGAGGCGAAGTGGAAATGGGCTGACACCAAAAACTTAATAACACAAAGGTTCACAGAATATATGTGCCATGAGGCAGGCAGCCTGCTTTAGTCTGAAATAAATGTGCTTGTGCATTAGCACCATATTAATACCATATATCTGGATTCTGTTTTATGCACACATCTCTCCGATAGGATGAGCCATTAGGCGGTATTAATATTCTAGTGTAACTCCATAAGATTATGGCAGCTCTGAAGTGCATAATAATTCATTTGACTTCATTCGATAATGCGTCTCGCTTCTATTATTGAAGTTAATTTTGATTAACTTTTGCTCCACATGCTGGTGGTGGTGCTGAAGCGGAACAGCATTTTTCACATTTACCTCTTATTTAACTATTACCCATGGATTTATGGTTGTCTTATTGGAGTATTTACTCATTTGCCTCTGACCAGCAGAGACAAATGTATATATTTTTTTTATTACATATAGTATTTTATTTTTGTCTGACATCATTTTAAAATACAAATGAGATATTATCAGTTACTTTTTACTTTAGCCTTTTTTAGTCTTTTTTTTTTAAATTTTTTATCAAATCCTTTACGTTTGAGGACAAATTTGAGTTCCTTTCATCAATTTCTTTTTCTCCTCTTCCCATTGTTCACCCAACCTTTATTCATTATGCTCATGCTATCCTCTGTTTGATTTATAAGTAAGCTTAACTGTGTGATAAACTCAGACTTCAAGTAGTAAAATATCCATCTGGAAGCTGCTGTGCCCAATGTAGGATGCTGTGTTTCTTCTATGCATCGGTGAAGGAATTTTAAATTTGTGGACACAGTTGAACTAATTCTGCTACATACTGAAATACTTTCAGCTCTTCTAAATGTTTTTGCTTACATGTCGCTCTATTTTAACAACTTGTGAAAGAAAACCTCAGCATCAAGTACACTTCTTTTTTAAAAAAAATGCACCTGCTAAAACAGTTTTATTACTTTAGATGTCCTTTTTTTTCCTTCCAGTTATTTTAATTTCAGGAAGTGATCAACACCTGCAGTCATTTGGCTCAGACACTGAGAATGTTACTACAGTTAATTATTGAAGTAAATCTGAATAGGCACCGTTTGGAGAATGTGGATATTATTTTCATTTATTAAAAGTATTAATGTATGTTAGCACATTTTTTCACTTATAGAGGACATATAAAATAAAATTCATGATAAAACAATATGAATTATGTGTCCATCAGCTTCACTTTGCCCAATTTTTGTAATTTCTGACATTTCTTCCTTTTCTGTTTTGCCAATTATGACCCCACATGCATTCAACATCTTCTGAGTTGAACTGACATTTTTTGGGAAAACAATACATCTTGTGTTTAAAGTAATTGTCTTCCTCTGTTTTTCAAGATGACACCCCATTTTTTATGTGTAGCTGTTCTGTGTCTCCATTTTATTTTTTGTTTTGAGAAGTGTTTTTAAAAATTCTTTTGTTTTGAAAACAATGCAGAATTCTTTTTGAGTTTTTCTGTTTATATTTGCTCTGTAAAACTACATTTTAGCATAATATTTTTATTACATGCAATTAGGGATGTGCAATACGGCATAAAATTCATATTACGATATATATTGTGATAGGTGCCAGTAATAGTATTTATCATGATATGATTTGCATGAAACTTACAATAGAAACACATAAAAATCTCATACTAATTTAGTGGGACACATATATATATTAGACTCATATATTAGACTCATATATAAGTCGTGGTCTTAGACAAGATCATTTAAACCTCACTAGCTTTTTACTCTGTGCGCTGTCTGGTGGCGTTGCACTGTGCATATTTACAAGTTTGTTTTTTTTAATATGGTTTCAGAAAGGCTGTCGGACCGTGACACCTGCCGCGCTCCTCCTGAGCATGCTAAGACCGCGGAGGGTTAAGAGACAGAATTCATTGGACTTGGCGAACGTTTTTATCCCTTGATTCCCCGATGTCTGACCTTGACATCTGCTGCGCTCCTCTTGAGCGTCACACTAAGACCTCCCGAACCCGGTCCAGATAATTGATGTTTTTACGCTCTCAGCCATGCTGCTTCCTGCTTGCTCTGTTTTGCATTATCAACAAGCATTACTGCAGATCTCTATCGTAGGCCAAATTTCTATCGTTTCTACCATATATATCACGCATTCCTATATGCAATAATGCTACAACAAACCTTTATTTCTTCTTAAGCCGCATATCATTCAAACGGGAGTGACACTTATGAATCTAACTATTAATCAACATTTGGGTCCAATAATAAGTAGCCCAAAGGAGATAAAGATGAAAATACACAAGCAAAACTCACTAATTTACCACTCTCTGTAACTTATATGGTTGATTTCAGCATCTATTATTAAGGCAAGGTTCCGTCTGTAGGTGTAATTTATTAATGAGAAAAAGGTACTAAAAAAAATGCCATAGAAGTCAATTCATCAAGGTCTAGATTGTAGTTGTTATAGGTGACTGTGGGTGTCAGGCGCCCAGTGGATCTCATCCATTCCCCAGGTGATGTTTTTGTTTGAAATCCACAGATCAATAGGTGAAGGGGACATAGTAAGATTTCATAGCAGCTCAGTGGTAATATTGGCACAGCTGGAATCAAAAGTAGCCCTCCTATATGTCGTCATTAAACGTCTGCAGGATTGAACCCATCAAAGAGATGATGACAAGGTAATTGGACTCCCACATTAAGAGGTGGGAATTAAAGTCAGACCATAATAGTGATATACATGATCAAACAGAACTGTCAAGGTAATGGAACAGACTGCTTTTGCAGTTTTAGTTACACAATTGTTTAATGGCTTGGAAGGGTTATTATGGTGCTGCCTTGTTGAAGAATAATGTGTGGCTTGATGTGAAAATTAAAAGCTTCTAAAAATGAGTGTACTTGAATTCCAATTAGGAGAAATTGCTCTTTTTCTCCTTTTCATTTACTAGTTCTCTGAAATGTTCTTCTGCCAACGCTAAAAACTGCTCTAGTGTCTTTAGTGACCCTTTGCTCTTTTATTTGTATTTTGCAAGCTAAAACTCTGACTTTAGCAGCGGTCTAAAGAAATCATTTCATGGCTTTCATCTGCTTTTGTGCCTCTTGTACCTGATTGCTCTTAGAAAACATTTTTCAACCGCCCACAAAGCATAAACAAAATAATTATTGAAAATATTATTCACATCATAGAGCTTTCACACAAGCCTGTTGAGTGCTTGAATATTTTGGCACAACTTATAAAAACTTCCTTTAGAGCTAAACCTCTTGGGAAGATAAGAAGCTTAAACAAACATTTTTGTTTTGATGTAATAAATTCTTAAAGTATTTACATTTTCAGAAACTTTTCAGCAAGTTATGCTAATTTACATAAGTGTGAGACAACCAAGATGTATTTCTTTATTATAGCTCTGCTGTTGTTTATTTTTATCAAGCTTTTCCACTCCATTTGACAAGAAAACCCCTGACAGCTAATTAATCTTATTTGTTCCTAGTGCTTTAGGTTTTTTTATGGTTGTCATTCTGCTCAGATATGAAACTGACATCTTACCGAGGGTTAATTCTACTTGAATAAGGTACATTTTACAAGTGACATCGCCAGAGGAAATTTATCTGATGGTAATAAATTGAGTTTTCTTGAGAGAGCAGCTGCTGAGTTGTCTGTTATTTTTTACGATTTGGATTAAATCAGTAAACTTGCAAATGAATCCAAGTCATTCTCAGAATGACAGTCTTGCTAAACATATGTTTTCTGTTGTCGCTTTCTGTTCTAATGGAGATTCCTGATATGTTTTTATGCCTGAGGTCTGTGTGCAGCTTTGGACAGTATTTTATAAAGCAAAACTATAATTCAAGCATTCAGTGACGAGCTTTTGAACTTGGGGAAACATAATAAACTTGTTTTTAAATCTGTTAGTCAATCAAATTATTAGCTGAACATTTTTATTGCTTCTGTTTTTTTGTCATATTTACACGTTTGAGATAATTAAACTAATTTTAAAATTACAGATGACTTAAGTAATAAAGTATTTTCGAAATGAGATTAATTTTATAATAATGCTATCCCAACCAGTCTGAATTTCTGTAAAAAAAATATTTGGACGGAGTAACAATACTCTGAAAAGTCAAACAACTCCTTTAGGAAACAAAAGAACTCTAAAGCAATAACATCTTGCTATTACTTCTTTTAAAATCAGATTGTTAAATAAAACCAACATTTTATATTTAGTCTTAGCTATATATCCAGTTCTACAGTTTATATGATCTTGGTCACATCGGTCAACTAAAAGCAAAAACAGACAAAATCTGTGAAAGCACTGAAACTTTTTACAGTACCATATTTTGAAGTTGGAAAAGCAGAAATATGCCTAGCAGGAGTCACTGATGAACCATCTGGAGTTGTGGAGAAATATGTAGTCCTCAGCCATCAGATTTATTGGGACATAAAGATGTCTGGCCAGCAGACAGAATGACATAAACTTTGCAATCTTCTTAAAAATAGTCCCTTTGACGGCATAGTTGGGTTCGATGCATAAAATAATGTCCTTGTTTTAAATATAATCTTTTAAGCAAATCATAAAAGTTTCTAAGAGAAGTAATTTAACAACATAATAGCCATTTTTGACAGGAATTAATTTATTTTAATGTAACGGGAGAGGGCAAGCCTCCAAAACCGCTTGAATATGGGGAACGAGCGCAGAGAAAGGTTGACTGTTGCATGAAGGTCTGCAGCGGTATTTACAGTATATAAGGAACTTTGGAAACTGCCATTTCTAATTAGCCAGGTTTTCATCCAGATTGTCTGACCTGCCACTACATCTCCAGCTGGAGGCTTCAACATGATGAGCTATTTTAAAACGGTACCTCAGTGTGGGAGACCCGCTGTATTTTTTACCCTCTTAGTGAAGAGGAGGAGGCTGACATTGGCTTTCAGTCAAAGACTTTATGTGCATTGAAAATTATTCTGAGAAGTTTCATCGTAAAATTGAATGCCTGAAGTTTATGTCAGTCCTGGTGTTTCACATCTCATCTCCAAGTTTCACATCTCTGCCTGGATGTTTTTGTTTATTCTAATTGTACGCAGTTCTTTAAATGTCCCGTGAGTAAATATATTTTGCCCATTTATGCATAACAACCAAAGTTGTTATGGGTGCCCCTCAGATTAATTTCAGTCCCTGCTACGTAATAACCCGATATTGGCTGGAAAGCGCAACTTCTCCCCTTTCAGAAACCGTTGGAATTTTGCAGATAGCGCAATTATGGAAATCATGGTACTGCACATTTGGCTGCGTCGTCGTCGACACATTCCACCTAGGAAGGTTAAAAAACTATTGATATCTGTTTGAAACAATTTCTTTTACTGTGATTGACTGAAATAAGAGTTGTAACATAACTAGGGTTTTCATTATTCAAAAAATTGCAAGACTAAGAAGGAAACTCAATACTTAAGACAATTTTCAAAAAAGTTAATACAGTTTTTTAAATAAATAAGCAGAGAAGTATGATTATCCTATGACGTTCACATAAAAATAAACATAATCTAAAAGTATTAGATGTCTATATGGAAATAAACATACTTGATGTTCTCATTTGATTAGTAGTGATTCGCTTGTGTGAAAATACTCCAAACAAACAAGAAAATGTCACAAGTTGACTCACTCATCAACCTATTTTGACCAAAGTAAAGGAGCTATATGTGCATTCAGCTGCAGCCCTGTTCAGTTTTGATAATTTTGCATCATATATTGTTTGGAAATCAGCAAAACTAAACACAGTCGGTGGTTTCTGGTTCTGATCTGTCAGCATTAGTCTTATTCCACGATTTAACATTTTCACCTGTTTTAGCCACGTTATCCTTTGGACTATTTGGTACCTGATGGAGCTGTCTGCCGTTTCCTACATGAAATGATACACATAGTGGAACCTGGTCTTTGATCAGCTACTCCACACCAACTCCACACTGCCGAAAGTCATCTTGATATTTTAGCTCAGGCTGACATAACTCTGTTTGCTTGGAGAGATGAAAATGACTCCAAGCAAGAAATCTCATTTTCAGTCATTTTAGAGCCATAATATTGAGTTAGTGGTGGCCTGGATTTTAGGAAAGGCTTTAAGTTTTGGGGAGTTTTTTATTTTTTATTTTTTAATTTTTTAAAAAAGTTTTCTGTTTTATGAGAAAGTTTTGCAAATGTTTTTGTCCGACCCATTTTCAGAGAACAATATTCCCAAATTGTTCTGCATTTCTGTGGATTTTGTGGCTATTGAATGATTTAGTGCTTCATTGGCCAATTTTAATATGCAAGGAAAAGCCATTGAGTAATTTCACATCTTATTGGCAGAAATTAGAAAACACAATGATGGCGCATGGAAAATACATAAAAGAAGGAGACTGATGCAATAAAAAGTGTCTTGAAAATATTTTAAACCCAATCAGAAAGTTTGTGGTAGAGCTGTTGTGCTTTCCATTGACTCGTATCTATGATGTGAGGAGGAACGGCTCAGTGAGAAATGAATCTCGTGTATCGTACTGGAAACTGGAAAATCTAACATGTCAGGTTCAAGTAACTGCTGGAAACTTTAGGAAGCAAAAATCTGAGGATGCCACCACTTTTGTGGTAGATCCATACAGCAAATACACTGGTATATGAAGAAAATAAAGTCGGCGTGTGCTTTCATGGCTACGAAATGACGTGCCAAAAGGACAGCATACCTAAAAAAAACCTTCAGATGAAAATAAAAACATCAGAAGAAAAGATCACAAGATTCCCCAAAAAGATTAGCCCAAACAGCTCGATTGGCCTTGTGTGTTCTGCTAAGATAGTCATGGTCAGTTGTTCTGTGAACTACTTTTAGAAAGCTAAAATACAGACAGTGATGTAAAAATACACAAATTCAGTTTGTACTTATGGGGCTGAAGTTTCTATAGTGGTGACAAGTTTTGTAGCACAGTGGCTGTTTTCAGCTGAGTTGAGATTTTCACTGCACTGATAATTGGATTTTTCAGGGAAGTAAGTTTGGTTTGTTCGGAAAGTTTCACATAAAGAAGTGTTAAAAAGCAGAAGTAGGTATCCTTCCTATATTTTTATATACGTGAGGATTATATTCAGCTAATAAAAACCTACTTTTTATTTGAGAAAGTCTGTGGCTTGCAGAAACCTCCAAATCTGGAAACTACTTCTGCCTAAATAAGATCCTAGCTAAATATAGTTTTAAAAAGCTTCAGTAAACATTCTCCTTTCAGTTCCACTGCTTTGTGAATTCATTTGGGATGTAAACTTGTTTATATCACTTAAAGCACGCATGAACAGTTTAGATTGTTTTGTCACCCACAACATGCAGCATACACAAACATTGTTTCCCGTTGTCAGCAGGGTGTTGACTTGTTTGTTACTCCTCTCTTCTGCTGAGCTCTGTTGTTTTGGAGACAGTTTTTTAAAATGGAGACAGTTTTCCCTCCATTTTAACACGATGAGTTTCTCACCAGTTGAAGCATGAATATTTGCAGTCCTGTGTGTCTTTCTGCTCTATGTGGTGATTCAGATCCGGAACTCAGTCAGCCAGCTGGTAGGACAGAAAACCAGTGACACAGCAGCGCCTCGGGCTAAAACTTAAGCTTCTGCGACACAAGACATGATCTGCTGCTAAAGCTAGATGCACAGCTGTAACTGCTGTGATCCAGGACACCAACTATGATCACAAAACGGCCTCAATCTGCCAGCATGTTTCCTCTTGCACAGTGAAAGATCTGCTGATTACTGAACTTCATTCAGTGCTTTTTATTTTGCATAATGTGTCATTTATCTCTGTTGGAGGCTGTAAAGTCATTTTTTTTTTTTTTTTCTAGGCCTCATTTCTTTTTGAATATAATTACAGTGTTGCAAACGTCTTCTTTCTATCTTTTCCTTTTGTGTTTTATTCCAAGTTCTAAAGCTTCACTTACTTGGCACATTAAAAAGAAGAAACTTTAATGTTTGTTGCTGAAATGCAATGAGTAAACAGGAGCTAAAAGAATAATCTTATCCAGGTGCATGATGAGTCAAGTTCGTTTGACCTCAGCCTTTGTCATTACTTCCGAAAACTGACAAATGTTGACAGCGGGCCATTAATATCTGGTTTCTCCTGGGAGTGAATTTTAAATTTATGTTGCCAGTCCCTTTTGAAGACAAACTGGTTCCTTACTCCCTTAACTCCCCACATTGCTCCACACATTGCATGGCCTCATTAGCCGAAGAGAGAAATGGAAGATGAATGCAAACATGCTGAAAGATGCCACTGAGTACCTCCATGCAGAATCTCTGTGTGGAGCCGCAGATTTCGTGTTATTGCTGTAGATCTGTTCTCATTACACACTTCTGCCCTCAGGGCATAGAGTGATGATTTCTGGGTTTTTTTGTTTTTTTTTGTCATGAAGAGGGAGGCAGGCAGCCATTTATGTTGAAACATTTCCATAAAATTGAACCATAGAATTCGATTTGAAGCTAAAGTATTTTGCCACGTCACGGTTCCTTTCCGTCTTTTTCGCCATACCAATAAAGATGGACTTAATTTTTTTTTGTCTAAGTCTATCAAAATTAATGACATAATCTTGTTTTAGCTATCATAAGTTATTTTGACACATATTATTTTAGCAGCAGTAAAAATATATTCTAAACAAATGTCAGGTATATTTGGCTTTTGAGTGAAATTCCAGGATGAACATAAAATGCACTATAGCCTTTACAGGTGGACTAAATGTGACCTCTTGTACATCTCTGAATGTTCTCAGTATTCTTGTCCAAGCAGCTTCATGACAAAATTTACAACAAGTGTTTGATTCCTGGATTAACCAATATAAGTTGTCAGAGCATACTTTAAAGTCTAAAATTAAAACCTTAAAATGTCTTAAATTCCTTTTAAAAAACGATCACAGGTCTTAAATTTTGGCGTTTAATCCCATATATTCTTATATTTGTAATTTTCTGCCAGGCAAAACCTTGAGTTGTGCACAGACTTCTTCCTTGCTCTCTGTGAAGACTTTTGAGGCGAGCTAACTAGTATACCCTTGCTAGCTATAACTTTACAAATTTATCGTCAGCTGGCTTGACAATGTATGTCTTTTCCGTTGACTCACTTCTATTGCAAACCCATAAGATGCTGCATTCAGTCTGTGCAAAAAAGCTTGGCACTGCTGTGGGCAAGGCTGTAGAGAGCCATATGCAGTGTGAGAAGCACAAAGCTGTTGCCAAGAGCCACAAACACCCCAGAAATTTCACAGTTTTTTCTCTGCTTGCAATGCAGAATCATCCCCCAATTATTTCCTAGATTTGTTATTTTTGGTAATTTAAGATCTTAAGTCATACATTTCACTTGCTGAAACCTGCAATAAACTTCCTGCTTCAATTAGAATTGGTATTTAAACTGGTAACTGATCAAAAAATTTCTATTATGTGGCTTCAAACAAGATGTTCTCAGATGGAGCCCTCAGCAGGTTTCAACAAGGATACAGAGGCGGAAAGAGTCACAGAAAGGCACACAAGTGGAACTGGACGGTGATTGCCACTCAGCCCCCGGCACATGTAAGGGAGATGAGAAGCACCCAAATGTCTCATTCAGAATTGTTTACATTAGCATGGTCTGTGTGCTAAAAGACCTGAAAGGGTTCCTAACTACTTCATCAGGAACAGGCGTCAACATCTTGCATGAGCCAGGGAGCTTCAGATTGACTTTGAGCAGAAAAGATGGCCGCCAAACATGTTGCAGACATCAGGGAGAGCGTTGTGCATCTTCCATTGTGCTCACCAGACCAGCCTTTGGTCGTGGTGTTACAGTGTGAATTGTACACAAAAATAAATTTGCTCAATGGAAACATGCCAATGTAAAAAAAAAAAAAAAGTTTTGTCAATTTAAAAAGTCTGAGCTGCGATTAGGTTGTTTTTCGGCTGCATACAAATTTGTCTATTTGCTGCAAAACTGCAATGGAAACACTTCTGTGCCTTCCATGAGTTGTGATCAACAACCAGATGTTACTACTGGCAGAGAAGATGAAGGAGACCACAGGAAGTGGTAGGAGGATGGTGGCGCGGCATGTTTTTTGATCACGTTTTGCATGACCGGACATTCACCTGTAATTTTAAATGAAAACTTCTTATTTAATGGAAACACCACTATTGCAAAATTGTTTTTCTACATTACCAGAGTAACAACAAAGTTTTGAGCATTTTTGTAATGGAAATGCAGCTCCTGACAAGCCCTGACTACCTGAATAACACCATTAATCCAGCCATTTTGCCCCTGCATGAACAATACAGGCATAATTTTGTCTTTATGGACAACAATACTCCACCTCATTAAGGTTGCATCATTAGGGAATGGATGCTGGAGACCGGGCTGCCCTGAATGGGCTATCAAGACATGAGCTATTTGATTTTTACAAACTATAATTTATTTTTATGAGTGAAAAGGTGTTCAGTGCCTTACAAAAATAACTTAGCAGTTTCTCCTCATTAATTCAGACATTTGGCTAAAGAAACGTTTGGGTTTGGGGTTGTGAAATTTAAAATAGATAAGCAATGGTTTCCTGTTT
Source organism: Alfaro cultratus (assembly GCA_903066825.1). Classification (NCBI taxonomy): domain Eukaryota; kingdom Metazoa; phylum Chordata; class Actinopteri; order Cyprinodontiformes; family Poeciliidae; genus Alfaro; species Alfaro cultratus. Next base: position 13,672 of record CAEFZX010018242.1, read on the forward strand.
TGCTACTTTATCCTGAATCATTTCTCAAACTGCCGTTCACCTCTTTTATAGAAACATGTCACATTTTTAATCATTGGCATATCATCTAACATTTAATGTTAGATGTGTCTGACTGCCCTGTAATCCAGTTTAAAAATATTAAGCGGGTATTTGGAAGATTTACACAATAATGAAATCAACCATATGTCTATTTGTTATATATATTCTTTGCAAACCCCCCAAAAATGAATATGAACTCATCAATGAAATCATTGATTATGAAATCACAATATTAGTTGTTGAAGGTATTCAGGGTTTTTTGCTTTAATAGTATTTCCTGAGATGTGGAGCGAGTGCCCAGAAGAGCGGCTTTTTGCAGTTTTATTTCCACTCTGCGTTCTTTGGTAATTGAATTCATTATGAGGACACCAGTCTAAATCGGCTGTTATTTCGCAGTCAGTTGAGGTTGCTAATTAGAAATTAGCTCAAGCATTCTGGTGCGAGCCCTCAGGGAGCTTTGTCATCTGCCTGAATCTTTGACATAACTACCAGTAGCTTGTGAAGACTCCCATGGTGTTGCAGAATAGCACACTTATGTCTTTCCCCCACAGTTGAATGGTGATGTAAGGTCAGCCGCTGAACGTTTTACATACTGTAAATGTTTTGACTTTATGGTGTCTATGTGGAGTTTTTTTAAACTACAAGTTCTTCTGGAATGGAAAAAGAAAACAGCTGAATGCCGACTGCGTGAACGCATTAATAAAAAATGTATCTTTTCCATCTTGACGTGTTAGGGATTTTCATGCCCAGAGTTCTCAGAGGAGGCATAAGTTAGAAGAATTTGTAGTGTAGTTGTTGTTTATTCAGTTTTTATGTCGTTTTGCATATGCTGTTTCCTCAGTGTTATATAGTTTATCTTTGTTTTCGTCCCAATATTTATCCATAACTTAATTTGTGGTGAATTTTATGTCAATGGCCTCATTAAATCTTTTTAAACTAGGGGTGCACCGATTTATCGGCCAGACGATTTTCTTAATTTTGGGAGATCGGTGATCAGCCAATTTTGTCATGTGAAGCCGATCTTATCCACCGATCTGAGCAGGGAGAAAGGTTTGACTGACAGATGTTTGCATTTAAAAACAGTCACCCCACTGTTGCCAATTCAGCAACTTTCTTGCTATATTGAGCAACATTTCAGACAAAAAAATTGGTTTCAGCCAAAATTGGAATCGACAGGTTAGGGTTTTTAAAAGATTGGTGATCAGCGATTGGCCAGAAAGCTCCAATCAATGCACTCTTATTTTAAACTGAGGAAAATTTTGACATGGTCTATATGTATTTTAGTCACTATGTATTGATCAGAAATTACGTTTTAGGAGTTATTGGTAAGTTGTTTATTTTTAAGGAAAGGCTTTGAACTTTAAAGGAAAACCACTGTTTCTAACCTAGTTACTTACATTTAATTTATGTTATTATATTGATCAACTTTCCAGACCCCTCTTACAACTTTTCTTTTCTTTTTTTTTTTTAAACGGCGACAATAGAGACAAATCTAGTTACTTTTTTTCTATGTTTTTGGAGACTTTAATGTCAGCAACACTATCCTGCTCTGGACTAAAAAGAAAGTTTGTAGAAATAAATTATTACTCTTTCATGATCAGTTCCCAGAAATGTTTTTTGTTGTTGTTGTTGTTGTTCTTGTCACTAAAATAAATCTCTGCATTCGATTTAATCTGCCTCAGTCATTGATTAACCTCCTCCACTGTCTGTGCCTCTGGTAACCTTCTTCTGGTTAAATTTGATATTATAAGAAAACTGATTTAGGTTCAGGAAAAGAGACATTCACACTTTCTGGTGACCCAATAGCCAAGTGGCTTTCACAAGCAGAACCTGGCAGCAAGAGTGGAACAAGTTCCAATTAACAATGCCATTATGGAACGCTGTTGCCAACTCATCTGCAAGGAGGAATAAATCACCTAAAATGGATGTGCATCAGCAGCTCGCGCTTATTGTCTGCATTTTTTACGACAAAAAAAGCTTTCCAAGAATGCATCGTAAAAAGTTGGAAGTAAAAAGTGTTTACCCATGCCCTGCTCATCTCACATGGTTGTGAATGTTGTTTTGACGTTCAATACATATCGTTTTTTACGGAAGAGGATTAGGGCCACCGAAAAAAAAATAATTCTGACTTTAATGTCAGAATTTACGAGATACTCATGTCTTAAAAAAATTACGTTTTGTCATTGTCAGATGACAGAATGTCAGAATTCTTTAATATCAGAACTTTAATGTCAGAATTTTTTATTTATTTTTTTCGGTGGCCCTAATTCTCTTCTGCGGTTTTTAAAAATGGAAATAACATATTTTTAAAGACATGAATATCTCATGAACTGTTTGATCCAAAACCATCAGCCTCTCCTCTGGCTAAATGTGTTTTCTGCTAATCACAAATTTAAAATCTTACCATGAGGTATAGAAAAGGAAGAGTTGCATGCAGAGGGACAGCATTTTGTTCTGTGAGGCCAGAAACACACAAGGAAATGGTTATTTCAAGAGAAGTTGCTTAGCAACTCCATTTACCTCTGCTCACATGTGGTGAGATATGAATCAAATTGGCAGATGACTGGGAATTTATTCCAGCTATGCAGTGAAAGACAGTTTGAAGCTGACATTTCTGGGAACTGCTCTGTGTGTCGGTGGAGGGGAGTTTCACTTGCTCTGTTCCAGTGGCCTGAGACTACAGTGGTTCCTGCTGCTACCACCACTGCGCTGCACACATCCTATCTGCAAACATTAGCTTCAGTTGTGGAGACTTGTACTATTTTTAACTGACCTACCGAGCAAGCTGGCCAGCAGAGAGAGGAACGAGGTCTTTCACCACAAAACAATGCCTCTGCCATGTATCAGTCTCATGCTTTCTTTATGGTCTCGCCTGTTTGTTTCTCTCGCTTTCTTCTTAAGATGTGTATTTTCATGAGTACATGAGAATATTATTTTTGTGTATTGGATAAAATGGAATAGAAATGTCCTTTTTATGTCCCTCAGTGGGAAACTTTGAATATACCAGCAGCAAACTGACAGGAAAATGGACACACACAGATTCACACTAAGGTAAAAATGTAAAATAAGAATAGGAAACTGTACAGTAGGGGCAAATTTACAGTACAAGAACAGATTCATAGATTACAATTTTTTTATTCTAAATATTTGCTCATATAAGACTATTTACAAGAAAATTTTAAAACATATAGCAATAGGAAGTAGTTTATGAAAACCTTATTGTCTAGCCTCTTAAACATTTTCACATTTTGTCACATTAGCTGCTAAACATCAATACATTTTGATTAAAGGTGTCAGAACAACACCAACATAATAGCATAATCATCACATTTGTGTAGTTTTCTTTTTTTTTAGCAAATGAAAATCTGTAGATTATATCAGGGCGTTATTAACTTTGCCACAGTGTTGTAAATAATGTCTTGCAGGTTTTCAACTCATTAAAAAGTTGAATTATGAATCTGATATGAGTTCTTCAACAATGTGATCCTTGAGGCTTTTTCAAAAAGTCTCACAGGGTTTCATAATAAGCTTAGAAGACTGCAAATTCTTCTTCTTTCACTAAATTTAATTTCTGCATAAAACATTTGATTTTCTTTAAAACTATAAGACCTTTTTTGTTTTTTAATATTTCAGGTAACCCCTATTCTGCTGCTCTTGGCAAACAACTTTGATTCATTTAGACTAATTTGCTGTTAAATTTAAACTTTCAGCGTCAAAATACAAATTAAGATGTTAAGTAAGACATTTGAAAACAAAAATATTTTGTGTGCTAATCTAAAGTTCATTACTTGTGTATGTTTTTATATATGGTTTACTCTAATAGAAATTAAACCATTTAAGTGTCTTCTGTAGCAAGTATGCATGTAACAGTCAACCACATGCTGTAGATGTGAGTTAAATTGTAAATATCCTCCATGGCAAAGTGAATTTATGATGTATTTGTTCTGATTTTTTTCAGTCTCAATCTCTGCCCTAGTTTTTCTTCTCCTGTATCTTCGGACAAGTTGCAGGACGTTGTTAGAAGGATCTGTGGTGCCAATTCCAATCAGGCCTGGTCACTTAAATCAGAAGTAACTCTGGTCACTATAAATACGTTTGAGTGAGAAGTTCAGTGTAACAGCAGGAGTATTTGTCCAACCGATCACAACTGGCAGCACTGTGAAATTAAAACTTGAAAAAGTGTCTTTTCAGACTGTCTACAACAGCTTGATTTCTCATTAAAACCAAAACTCTTGGATAAAACATTTAATCACCTTTCATTAGGCTGAATAATTTAGCAAGCAAAAAAGAAAGACATCTCAGATTGAGCAATTTATATGAACAGTGGAGCAGTCTGATTTTAATTATGGCCAATCGCTTTTTGGGTGAAGCAGAGGAAAAAATATCCATCCACAGATGGATAGCTTGATTTAATAAACTATTAAATAAATAATAAACTGTTAAATCACGCTCTCAAATCGCAGATAAGGTGCAAAACCCCCTAAATATGCATTCCACCCCTGATCTGGACGTGGTAATATTTACCCATCATGCTGTGCAAAAATCTTCAAAATTGTAGAATTAGAAAACACTATGTGACTGAATAAAACTTTTTTTATTCATTAAAAAGGCTTTATGCAGCAGTTGGGAAGTTTTTTTTTGTGCTTTTTAAATAAAGTTTGGCATGTGTTCAAATTGACAGCAGAAAGTAACTTTAAAAACAGAGAAGACAAAAATGAAACGATGTACCTTTTAAGTACCTGAGATCAATTATTTATTAAGCAGGACCTGCATAAAATAGACAAAAAACCTGATTACAACATATGTAAATGTGAGCAAGCAGCACTGCCCACTGTTTATCCAAAGTATTTCGCCTTTATGGTTCTGTGGCAGCATTAGGAAGAAATGGATTGCTCCAAACTTTATTCCAAAAGTGAAACTAAAGAGCCTGCTTGCTAAAATCAGAGAAGACCCCAGGATCTGACCTACTTCAACAAACACGAGCCGATGCTTTTCAAAGGGCCTCAGATCCTCCTCTTGAACATCAGTAGAGGTCTATAGGGAGTTAAAGCTTTGTGTGCAAAGCAGCAAAAAAAAATATGCTGAACTAAGGAAAGCTTTTAGATGTACTTTTATTCTTTATCTTACATTTCAAGTTCCTTAAATGAAAGGTAATAAAGTTGAGCTGATGTTTTAATGTCTGTTTGCTGCAGGCTTTGTTCTTTAAAAAGAATAAAAATATCAATCTTTCAAATGATTTCCTTTTCAAATCTGCCATGATTTTTAAGTCTTTCAAAGAATCATTTTTAGGCTTCACAGGTTTATTATGCGGTAATATGGCCCAATTTTCAATGCAGTGCCAGCTTTCTTGCAAAAACAGCTCAGGCATGACTAACATTTTCATTCTGTCTGATAAAATATCATTCAGGCTGTAAGTTGCACCAAATTAAGACATTTTTCTGCTGTTTTTGGAGTTGTAAACTGAGCTTGTAGCTCTGCTCAAGTTGAATTTTTCTGCCATGCATGCAGAACTGGTTTCCTGGGCACTTGAATGTCTTCCTGAGTTGCTTCTCTGTCTGCTCATCCCTGAGAGAACTGGTGAGCAGATGGAAGGTTGAAGTGGCTGAAAGGTCTTTGTGACAGTCGGGAGCCCGGTAGGCACTCCTTTGAGCAGAAAAAGAGAGAATAATGATAATTCTAAGTCTGCTGCATTAACAGGCCTTATGCTCAGGAGGATGGAGCAGATGCTTTGTGTGCTCTGTATTCTGCCTGCCATTTCCTCTGACTTGGTGTGACAGTAGAATTATATGTTCTTGTATATTTTTTTAAATTTACATTTCCAGGACAGTTCCTCACTCTGTAATATGTAATATGTATTGCACTTTATTTAAATAAAATTTAAAGACTGATGAACAGCTTCATTGTCATTTGACATTTAAAAAACTTACAGTATTTTTCATATTTTGTTTTTAAAATACACATCTTAAAGCAAAATTGCAGCCAATCATAAATAAACTCGTACATGAACATTTACAGAAATATTATCAATCTTTTTATATTGTACTGTTTGAGTGGCTCTCTTGTAACATTGTTCATAACTGTTCAGCTCCTTCAACTGTGAAAATAATTAGCTGTTTATCTGGAGGTGCTTAACATCTTTATTTAATTGCAGTTATTTCAGATGTGACTTTGACACAGATGATTATTTCATTGAAGTCTCCCTAAATTAAGCAGTTAAAAAACAATCGAGCTGCAAGATGCAATTAAAATGTTACCAGTGGCAAAGCTCTAGGACCTGGTGGTTTCCCTGTAGATATGTACAGAAACTTCTGATTATTACCCCCCTCCATATTCTACAAAATGGTCAAAGAAATACAGTACACCTCAAGTGAAATGTGCCAACATCAACCTTTTCCTTAAGCCTAATTAACTCAAACCACCATCATGCAACAAGCTTTTTAAAATGCAGACCGTAAAGTAATCTACATGATTGAGAAAATATTTTAAGAATGGATTTTTTTCCCCCAAACTGACTCAATCGGATGCATTTTTAAAATTGCAACATCCAAAATAAAAATTGTTGTTTTTGTTAGATGTTGAATAGGCTGGGAATTTCTTTTTGCAACCCTTGTAAGTGGACATGATATCCTGAAAACGTTCAGAGTATTGCATATGCCAACCAATTCCTGCATGTAAACAAGTAAACTGTTAGCTAATCACTTTACAGGGTTTTCCACTTTCAGTCTATATCTTAAATGCATTGAACAATTTGTGACTTTATGTAATTAAAACAGAACTTTATCATTTAAAAAATCTATTACAATTGTTTTCCTTCAATAAAAACCCCCCTTTCCAGAGAGAATAACTCTACTGAATAAATTTCTGAAACATCCAATTAATGGCCCTTACTGTCTCCTCAAATATTCACCTCAGACCAGCCATCCCTTTACAGATTAGATACATCAGGCGCTCAAGCGTCAATATTTCTAAACAAGCTGAATGAGCTGACAAGATTAAATTACACAACAATGCAACAGAAGGTAGATTCTTATGGAAAGACTGTCTTCAATCAAAATTATGGTCCTCTCTAAAATAAACCGAGTTTGGTTCCACAGGATATGCTGACATAATGAGTTATAAAGCAGCTAGAACATGTTCTGCAATTGAAGGAGAATAATTAAATCATGAAAAATGTCCACAAAGTGTTTATGGTAAGATTGCCTGGAGAAATGGCTTGAGGGCATGTGAAGAGAGGGCGAGTTAAAGTCGGCGATAGAAATATGACTGGGTGAAATCTGATGCAGCAAAGTTTTTATGCTAATTAAAATGAAAATTGACTCATTACTGTACTGCTGCACCATTTGAAAGTGTAAAAAATGATCAGTTTTCTTGTTCTGGAAAAACTTGATGCCACTATTAGCATGGTTAGCTTCACCTGAGGTGAGGAGGGGACTATTTAAACTCTCCTGTTTGACAAATTGTGTTATGAAAACAAACTAAGAATCGTACGAAGTCTACCAGACTAGATAGTAAAACATAAAAAATGCCAAGAGAGCTGAATAGTTTTGCATGGCACTGTAACTGAAAAATACCAGCAGAACAACTACAGGCAATTCAGCATCGTGGTGCATCACACTCAGCAATATTCAATACAACACACATTTAGTTTAGTCTACTTTGCCTTCACCCTGAATATTATTTCAATAAATTAATGATAAATAATATTCAGCAAATTTACGTGTTGTACCTATCGACAGTACATGAACAGTGTGTGTCAGCTTCAGTTTGTGACCGATATGGTTTCATTTTGGCCACATTGCAGCTGAGCTACTCTGCGACTCTCGCCTTGTACCTGTGGTCTGTCCTTGATCCAGACTTTGGACATGGACAATGAGTGGATTACAGCTTAGCCTCTTTGACCTCTTTCCTTAGTCTTTGTGTCACAGATCAAGCTGTCAGACCTTGCACTATAAGATTTAAAAGAAATACTTTAGACCTTTTGCCTCTTGTGTCCTGGACGTGATCTTAGTTAGCCTGGGTGGTGTTAGGTAGGATCAGAGAATAAGCTACTGGTTTTCAAGGAAGAGGAGGGAGATGAAAGACAAGAGAATTGGCAGGGGAGGAAATCTGGCTTTTAGAGAGCTTTCATTTAATGAAACCTCTGCATCATCATTACTTTTTAAACTGATCTGTTCAAAGAGACATTTCTGCTGCAGACAGGAAAAGATGGCATCCTTCAAACTGTGCTTTAAAGGAGCTCATACTGATGAGCCTGGCACTTGCTGACCCTTGTTTCAAAGCACTGGTGCATCCTTCATAAAGAGCCCAAGGGCCAAAAATATTAATTTCCATTTTGGGAACTTTTCCAGTTTTGAGCAGAATTTATTGATCTTAAACCTTAACAGCCTATGCCAAGTTTTGATGTTGCTTCTCGATTACTGCTTTGCATAGACATTCGGATATCATTTCAGTTCTTACCAATACTCTACTCAGTTTTTAGTTGTCCCTTTCTTAGTTTTAAGCATTTTATTCATTCATAATTCATATTTTATATCCCTAACAAATTTGCAATAAGCTGTTCTATCTCGAGCTCATTAATATCAGTGAAGGATAACATAGTAGCGTAAGTTCATGGCCTCAGTGAGAAGAAATTAGATGCCTACACTCACTTATCTATCTGCTAAGTGTGGTAATTTTGTGACAAGCATCTTTCAGTTTTATTTTCTACAGCAGGTAAAGTAAGCAGTGTAGGTTACTGGCAGCTGTTGGACTGGAGGATTTAGATGCTTTTTCATTGTTTTCTCAGACCTGTGGGTGGGTTGACTGTGCTGCAGCCATTGATGCTCTGGGATTTTAGAACAAACGTAATAGTTATTTGCTTTATTTGCCGGGGTTGATTGTGGATTGAAGTCAGCAGGGAAAATTTGCTGGCTGAGTAGCATCTCTCCTCTTTCATTGCAAGTGGAGGAGCTATTGGCTGCCCCAAAGCAGAAGAGCAGCAATTCATATGTTGAACATGAAGGTAACATTTTTTAATTATTCTCAAATGCAGTCTGTTTTTTCCTTCTCGATGTAGAAACATTGCAATTAAAAATTGAAGCTGTATTCTTGTTTTCTGAAGACAAAGCCTTTTTTACCCCATTTACTTAATCACTCTTAAATTCTTATTCTTATTAGCGATTATGGTGAGTTTTCATTTATTTTATCTTGGCCATAAGTCTCAATTCCTTTTTAGTTTTATTTTTTTGTGTTGAGTATCAATTACCAACATATTCACATATCCAACAATATAAAATCTACTTTGGTGTGAATTCAAATAATTAAAATTCATACTGTCAGGTTAAAATTACATTTCCTACAATTCAACTAGATTGAAATTGTAATGTAAAACAGTGAAAACAATTTAAACAGGTTAAATACCAATTAAAATACGGTCTGTCTTACAAAAGCCCCAAAGATATTTTCGATTGCGATTGATTTCACGTCAGATCAAAAAACTTATATTACAGCAGATAAACTGAAGAGTTTGCTGACAACATTTTCAGATCTTTTTGACAAAGTATGTTTCTGTCATTGAGCCTGATGTAGCATTTCCCCCTCTTCAAGTGCACGTCTGTGCGACATTTGTGGTTTTATGTTCCTTATATTTGCAGTTTTATACTCCTTGTTCGTTCCATTTTACCCCATTTTCTTGACTCGGTTATTTATCTCACTTTCAAGACTATAATACACACTTCAGTGTGTGTTATACTACAAAAAGCTCTGCTTTCACATTCTTTCAGAAAAATGGTAAAGGTGTAATTTGCACCCTGGAAATAGATGCAATAACACTTTTGAGATAAAAGTTTCTTTAAGTAGCAGTTTGAAGATTGGACTCTTCCAAAACCATTTTAAAATTGATCCAGGGATTGTTTTCTAAGCTTTTCATCTTGGTGCTTGGAGAAAATTCAGAACTTTGGATCTTTAGAATCTGTTTGATTTTAAAGATTATTTTAATCAGACGTTTTTGTTGCAGGCTCTTCTTTCTATTCTTTTCCTGACATTCCTAAGGTTGAGTTCCTGCTGTGAGGGGAAAAAAGGATTTTGATGAAATGTAGTGAAAAGTTTAATAATTAAACACGACATGTGAAACTGTTATTATTTATTCAATAAAAATGCCAGATAAGTGCACCCTTACTGCTTTAATTAGAAATAAGGTGGGTAAGTAGCGGAGGGTGTAATTACGTTTCCCACAGCAGTGTAATTAGCTCCTGCAGAATTACCACTGAGCTTTGCTGCACGGTTTGGATGCTGCTGAAATGTTGAGCGACATCTGTGGGGTTTCTGTGTAAAATGCTGTGTTTTGTTAGTGATGGCTCCATGCTGCTTCAGAGGGCCTTGTTCGGTAAAGGTAAACGGAAAACAAAAAATCATTATGGAAAGCTTAATGAGAGACTTTTTAGAAAACGGAACAATAGTTTTTGTTATAAATGAGAAAGGACTTAATAAAGTATGTTTTGTTTGAGTTTGTGTGGTTAAAATATATTTGACTATAGTGTTTATTTATTTTATTTTTTTAAATTAAAAAACAGGCACAGGAACCAAGAAAGTAAAAGTTCTGCTCTGGAACAGCAGAATAATGATTATTTAGGCCATTTCTGCTGGCATTGTGATTTCAGTGTTCTTCAGTATTATTATTATTTTGTACAAATAAATTTTTTGTTCTTTTGAATTGTATTTTGTCTGACAGCTGTTCTTCTTACTTAAACAGGATTCCTTGTTTATGTAAAATTCTGCAATGTGGTAATATAAAAATGGAAAATGTTGTTTTACCCTAATAACTTTTTAACTGTAACATCAGTTAGTTTTTATGACTGGTAGAAACTGATTTATAATGATTTTTGCATTTCATCATTGTCACTCCCGCTTCAAACATGATAATATTAATAGTTTAAAAACCATAAAAATATAGAGAAAAGTTCTTTGTTGTAATTTTTGACTCACTCTTGAAATTTCAACTATTGGAAACTAAATGAATAACTAAATGACTCGACTGCTGAAGAAGAAATTGTTTAGATTTTTTTCCCCTTGAAAGCTGCTTAAATTTACATAATATAAAAGTTTCTTTTGTTTTTATTCTTAATCTTTTTTTTCTTTGCCTATTCTTTAAGAAACAATATTTACATGGAGGTTTACAAAGGAAAGATTGAAAAACAATTATATTACAATATTTTATTTGACATTAGCAAAAGAATATGTCAATTTTCGTTAGGCTTCAATATTTTAGTTTAAAATGTTTTATTTGTCCAAAGCAGTTGTACAAAGTGTAATTACATGTCCAACTTTTAAAATATTTAAAATCAGAAGTAACCTTCTAAAATCTTGAAATTTAAATAAAACCAGGGAGCATTAAAGATTGACAAAATATTTATTATGTTGTGATATAAATCAATATCGAATTATATGTATAATTTTATTTTTTACAATTTTTTCTTTCCATATCGCCCAGTTGTAAAGACTATGAGTTGTGTTGATAAAAAAACAAACAAACAAAAAAAAAACACTCAGTGGTTGTGGACCAAAACTGGCATTTTATAGAAAAACCCATTGACTTTTATGTAGGTTTATGTCTGTTATGTTATGTTATGTCTGGTTTTGTAGTGAAATGTTTGTTCTGCTTTTACAAGAAATTTTAAGAAAGACAATTGGAGTTTGTTCTGCACAATTAGAACAATTGAAGATAAATAAAATCACTGACAGTTTCTTTTCCTCACTGAATGATATTGGACATTTTCTTTATACACATGTTCAATTATACTGAAATATTCCTTTGATAAACCCATCAAGAGTCTAAAAAAATCACCATTAAAATTAGCATTGTTGATCATTAGCAACATTCAGCAGAGCAATAGGAGAATTTTTCTGTTGAATTTCTTTTTGCTTTTCATCCATTTTCTTCACCTCTTTCTTTGAAGATCTGGGGGGTTTTTTGCTTTAAAGAATCATTGAATCTGTTCCAGCTACCATTAGTTCTTGATTAATTTAAATGTAATTCGTTCTCATTAGCAAGATTGAGAGTTTGACTGATAACATATTATTCTGCACTAAATGGCTACCTGAAATCATTTTCTGAGATGTGCTCACAGAAAAGATGAATCTGCTGCAGAATCAGAGGTTATTTAATCTTAGCTACATTGAATGAATTTATCTGTAATTTCTGGTTATGCTTTTAGTACCTCAGGCACAGTTTATTGCCTGTGCATCAATCCCCCTGTACCTATTTTTCTTTACTTTCTTTCCCGTCTCTACCTGTCAGATGTTCGCAAAAGATGCCTTTTGTGGACAAATCATGTCAGCAATTCTTGGAATAATTTTTTTTAAATCGGTATTTTCTGCCTGGGACTCAGTGTTATGCATGTACTTCAGGTATTTCAGGGATCATCTGGGGAAGAAATTACAGGTGAAACACTTTGTGCTGGTGGGTCGTAATCAGGTTGTAAGCAGGGCTTCAAAATGCAAAACGTTTTTCATTTGAAGCTCTACTTATAACCTGGTTATGTTCCAGCAGCACGAAATGCAAAAAACTGCAACATTTTCCTGGACTTAAGGTTCTGATCAAGTGTGTGTGCAGCATTCCAGTGATTGTGATTTGATTGAAAGAGTTACCAAAATAAAATATTGAAGTGGACATTTTGTATGTTTCGCTGTGTAAAATAAGTTGCTGCAGTCATAACTAAAACACTTTGAACTTTTAACTTATGTTGGACAGTTTTGAGGGAATTGGTTTAATCAGGAGGACAATGTATTCTCAGAATGTGCAAAGAGGAAGTTGCTAAAGGAGCTGCTCAATTTATGTTGTGAGACCCGACAGAGTAGATTTTTAATCACAGGGATTGTAAGTTTCCATTGTTGTAAATTGAGGACTGTGTGACTTTGTGGGTTTGTTTAGAAAACTGGTAAAAGGCTGTGTGAAGCTTTAATTTTTGCTAATTGATCTGACATATTCCTCTCCTTGCTGCACCCAGCAATAAAGCTCAGGTATCAGAAGAAGTCCTTGCAAAATCATTTTCACATATTTCACATATATTTTCACATCACATTTTAAATGAACCAACCTTTTTATTGTGTTGACATGAACGCACCTTGAATCTCTCCTTTACAGTCTTTTGAACATTTCCAGCAGTCTTCCTTCACACTCTACTTATTTCCAATGAGGGCCTCTAGGAGCAGAGCTGCCAGGCTGCTTATTAGACTAAGCTGTTTTTAGAGAACCCAGATGTAAGTTCTTAGGCTGGTTTCCAATTACATCCACTAACACCTGCTCCAGTATGTAAAGGAATAGGAAAGCTAATTTACTGGAATAAATGTAAACATTAATAGGATAACCTGCATGAACCTGATGTGAAGGGTAATTTAATTTCACTTATAAACGACTGAGCCAAAGAGACCATGAGGGATGAGTGCTGCATGTGTGACGTCTTCCACATTTTTGATTCTGTTTATCCCCTCTTCTTTCAATGTTCTGCTGTCTTTAGCCTGTCTGTTTCTCTGCATCTAGTCTTTTTCATCATTAGTAGACTTGGAAATCTTTTGAAAGCAACAGTGGCCAAATCTCTTTGTAAGTGGAAAAACTCGCTCAAAGGGTAAGGCAACATTTGTCAGAATTAAAAGATAAAGACAATGAATCTATAAAAACTTGCCACTCGATGAATTCTAGGAGAGTTTTGGGTTGTTTTGCTAAAAAGCAACCAGTATTTGCTTCTTTTGCTGCTTTGTTATTGGATGAAAGATGAGATTCAAAGCTGAAGAAAAGTTTTACTGCTGTGTGTGCTGTGCAGGAATATTAAATATGGAAGTAACAGAGGCCAATTATAGCCTGTATTCTGGATTTTCCCACTTCAGAGAGGTGACTTTTCTCCTCTTGTCTGACCCCTGCTGTGATGAGACACTGCAGCCACTTTGCTTCGTCTCTGTGGGTGCCTCATATGAGCATTTATGACTACTGTGACACCCTCTTTGCAAGCTTTAATTGCCTTTTCCAAAACCATGTTAGGAAAATAATAACTTCACGCTTTATTTTTCCCCACTTGTGCATCATCTGCACACAGCGTCACGTTGTGAGGGGAGGGGGATGTGTATTTGTGAGTACACAGGACGACTGTTGGAGACGGTGGCGGCATGGGGCGCTCAAATGTCACTGCTCTGATGAAAGTACTTCCCCTCGGCAGAATGTGTGTTTGATGTCCCCCAGAGAGAGCAAACTGACAGATCTGGATTTGCGATTATATGAATCAGTTTGTCTGTGTGCCTGTTTGCGATGCAGCAATTTTATTTTAAATGTCGTGCTGGCATCGCACACCCTCACTAGCTCAGGCGGTATGTTGACAATCTGACAGTTGAACCGTTAATGTGAAGTTTATATACTGTGTTGCAGACGCAGACATTAAGAAGACCTTAAAGGGTTTAATTTACGAATATTTTCTCAATGTGCAAATATTATTTGCTGCATATTTGTAGAGATGTACTCCATAAGCCCCTTATTGTCAGTCATTTTTCTGTGATCTGTTTTAGAGCTACTTTAATTCCAGTTTTTGCTAAATGTCTCAAAAATATTTCTGTTGCTTGCAACCAGGGTTGTCAACACTAATAAACTCTCTAAAATTAATACATAGCAATTTTAAAAAAATGCTCATTTTGATCGTTGACAATATCAACTGTCATTTTTTTCATAAGTTGTACATCACATATATTCAACCAGTGCACCTGCATACAGCACAATGATGTCTGACTATCAAAACAGTAAAAGTCCAATAAAACGACAAGTGTATCCAAACAGAATAGCAGGACTTTCATTAAAAAAAACGTATAATTGTGGCTGTGTCACCTAGCTGTAAACATTTCCACTGAAATTAGACAATTTCTTCAAAAGTCATCTGCTTCACCTGAAAATATTGTTTAATAGGTTTTGATGTGCTGAATTTCTGTAAGTCTTTTTGCTTGCGATGTAGATTACCATCAATTTTAAATATTGCATTCTTATTTTGTTAATAAGGTGGTATAAAATATTTATTTTTCACATCTTGCCATCTCCTTGATGCATTTATGAGTCAAACTGAGGTTTGACATTTTACCATGACTCTGTCTTTTCATTTTAGAGCAGCGGTGTCCAAAGTTGATCCTCACCGGCCAGTATCCTGCATGTTTTAGTTTTCTCTAGAGGCGGGTACCGAATTCAATACGAATTCAATAAGTACCGACCGAATTCTGTCGGTACTACCGAGTACCTATTCACGGAAAATCAAATGGTACCAGGTTTCAGGACCTAAACGAATCATTGACAGTATGGAGGAAAAGTGGGGGATTTTCCATGCTTGTCCTGAATGCAGCATAGCATGCACAAGAGTGTAATGATGTGAGCAGCCGCTAGTTCAGTAAACAAAGTGAGGATGGCCGGTAGAAAACACTCAAATGTTTGGCTCCACTTTTCAAAATGAGATACAAATTGTGCTAGTTGCAGTATTTGCGACTCGAAGGCCAGCGGTGGAAACACGTCTAGTTTGAGAAAGCACCTCATTAAGCACAAGATTTTATTTAAGTTTTCGATAGCCGCAGATCTACAATTGTTTTTAAAATATGAAAGTTTTCTCAGCAGCTGTCTCCAATTGCTTCTTTAGTTCTGTCATTTTTAGCTGCAGTGTTTTAGATTTCACTTGACCATGACTGATGGACTTTTCACAAAGCAGCAAACCTGTCAGTGTTTCAACTTGCACACCAGCCTAAACCTCCATTTGACTTTGTTCTTTATTTCTCTTGACTGTGTGTTTGCCACATACTGAGTCTTACAGACAGCCAAAAAGTGTCTAGTTACTTTTTAATAAAGTCTAAATTGCATTGAGAAGATCGACTGTGTTCGAAATCTGCATTTGGAGAACAGAACTGTTCCTAATTACCCTTGTTGATATTTATTTTTTAATGGATAATTGATTCTTCATGATGAAACAATCCTGACTTTTTAACCTCAGCAGAAGCAAGTAGCAAACTGTGGCTGAGCTGATGCATCAGAGCATTTCATT
Organism: Alfaro cultratus; assembly: GCA_903066825.1. NCBI lineage: Eukaryota > Metazoa > Chordata > Actinopteri > Cyprinodontiformes > Poeciliidae > Alfaro > Alfaro cultratus. The sequence continues at coordinate 29,742 of CAEFZX010018242.1, forward strand.
CAAACTCAAGTTCCTGTTTTTGACAACATAAAACAATGAAGGCCCACAGCTACTTTGAAGCTTTTTTTCATGTTTTGATCAAGTGCTTGAATCTGTTGTGAAAAGATATGATTATTGCATGAAATTGGTTGTGCAGCTCTGGGACTGTACATGGTATGTTGATGAGTTGAAAATGTGAAGGCTACAGGCTGAGATTTGTGCCACTTCTGTTTTTAGACTTTTCACAAACTCAGCTGGCGACTGACACGTCTGCTGTAAGGCTCAGTAACAGAGCTGATTGATCTTTATGAAGCTATCCTTCCCAGCACGGCTCTGCTACCCATCTTCTTCACGTAATGATTAATAATGCAGTTGTTAGAGCCGTGATCTGTCATTTCTGCATGTATGCGTGCATATGCATACAAACAGCGCAAAGGAGATTTTAATAGCGAATTAATCTGTGGATAATTGCACGAGCTGTCAGGGTCATTAGCAGTCCTCCAGCCTGCCTCTTTAATGACTCACAAAAATCACGCCTTTATTATGATAATCTCTTGGTTTCTCAGCATGGGTCGACTTCAGTTTATTGGGCCTTTAATTAGATGGATCTTTGAAGGACCCACATGTGCAGAGATTGGTTAAAACCGCTGTGTTCATTACACAGAACTCAACAAAAACCACCTGTAGGGCAGCTTGTGTGGTATTTTGCCTACTCTGCTAATTACTATGCCTTTGTTGTATATTTAACTTCTAATTAGTTATTAAAAATATTAAAATAATTCATTTGACCAAAGAGTTGAATACTTAATCAAAGTTAAAATGAATGCATAAATAAAGAATGAAAGATTAATTTAGCTGCAGCCTTGTTTGATCTGTAACAATCATGTAAATTTTACAGGATTTTGTAAGATCCACAAAAATAAAAATAAAGCACACAAAGTGGTATTTTACAAAACTGCTAAGATAAGCAAAAGAAAATAAGTGTTGTTTTTAGCAATGGAGAACTCCTCTGGTTTCTGGTATAGCAGCAAAAAGACCAAATTTTCATATGCTTAGAAAACAATTTAAATTATAAAATATAATGGAAGCTTTTTTTTTTTTTTTTTTTTTTTTTTATACGAATTTTTTTTTGCGGCGCTAGTGGCTCGCATTTTCCACAACACTAGGCTGACAGGAAGGGGGAAGGAGAGGGGGGAAGACATGCGGCAAGGGTCGCCGGGACCGGGAGTCGAACCCACGANGGTCGCCGGGACCGGGAGTCGAACCCGCGACGTCCGCGTCGAGGACTAAGGCCTCCAAACGTGGGGCGTGCTAAACCACTGCGCCACCACAGCACGCCCCGAAGCTTTTTAACAGTACATTTATTGTCCATAATAAAGTGATGCACAATTGCATTGCTGGGGACAAAAACAAGGTATGTTGAAACCTTTTTTAAATATAAAAATCTGAAAAGTGTGGCTTGCATTTTTAGACCTCCTTTTCACTGAAATAAAACCCAATCGCTTTACTCAGGGCCTTGGTAGTTGTTTTGTCAGCAGATTTTCTTTTCATCCGAGAAAGGGAACGATGCATAAGCTGGCAGGCCAGACAAGAAGAGCGTTAACCAGACAACCAATCAGAAGGAACTGTGAAAGTCCAGAGTGGCAGCATCATGATGTGGGGATTCCTTTCTTGAATGGGAACAGAGAAAATGTGCAAAACTGTCAAAGACGAATGGAATCAAGGCATAAATGCAAACATTAGACCAGAACTGCATTAAAGCATGTGCAGGTTAAAATGGGCTAGTCAAATCAAAGTTTTTACCTAAATCCACTAAAGAAAGGGTGGCAAAATTCTAGATATCCATAGCTGGTATAAGCACAGCCTAAGGTTTTGCAGCTGGGATTTCAGTGTAAGGTGAGCTCCACACTTTCAAGATTATTTGTAAAAATGAAGATCTGAACGTTTTATAGGCTCTCACATAAAATCTAAGGAAAATTTGTGACTGTAATGTTTGTGAAAATTTATATTTTCAATAATAAAACCCTAATAAACCCTAACCCTAATAAACATATTTTCATTCCGCACAGAGATATTTCTTTACCATTAGTGAGTCAAAGGACGATGGGCATGGCCAAAGCTGACTTAATTTTTGGATTTCTGTGAGTAACGGGGGGTTGCCATACAGATTTCCTATTTTATTTGTGTTTTTTTGGCTAGGCCATTTATTAAAGGCAGTGTCACACTGAGGACATACAGAACATCAACTGTGATTTATTCCTCTTTTCAGGCTGATTCCAAGTTTCCAGACAACCCAAAACTTGTCTTTTGACGAGATGTGGATTGTCCAAATACATTTTTTTAATATTAAGACTAACCGATTTTAAGTTGATGTTTTTCGATAAACCTGCCACATTCATCTTGGGGAATTCAGGCTTTTCATAGTATATAAATCTGCAAATTCTCCTGACATGTTTTTTTCCTGGAAGGAAGTATAACAAATCAAGATAGTTCTTACTTTAATTTTAAGAAATATCTAGGCTACATTATTTAAAAAATAATTTGTCCAAGGTTTGTTCTTGTTATTCATATTCATGGACAGAAACTGGCAAATGTATACGGATGTGCAAAAGCGCATTTGAGTTAACAGTTCAGGTGTGAAAACTCCCTTAATGACTGAGTGAACGTTTCGTCCTTGGCATTGAATATTGTAGCCTTTGCCTGAAACCTGATATTTGTTTTCTAATTCACAACCTTGGCAGCTGAAGACGGTTTTCTGCACAAGAATTACACATTGAAAATTTAGTTTTATTTCATAATAGCTTTTGTGTCCTTGTTCCAGCAATTATATAGAAATGAATGTGTGTAGAGGCATGCCTGACTTCATTTTTGGTCTTTCTTTGCTTTTCACTTCACTTCACTCTAGAATAAAAAACGTCAATAATTTTAAGAATAACACCTACGTGTACCAAGACATAAAACTTGCCCTTCTGTGTTTATTACAATGAAAACTAAGAGGCTTTTTATCCATTTTTCTTTAGCTTATTTCACAAGAGTGCAAACCTAACCAGAACATTTGTCTGCAACAGTAAAATGTATTCATCTATAGTTAGTCTGTTCATCAATACCACACATTACTGACGCAACAAATACTATCAGATATATCTCAAGTACTAAGCTAACAAAAAAGTTTTAATCTCAAATGTGAAGTATATAAACTGCAATAAATCAATCGGTAGTCTTCAGAAAAGCAGAGTTCTTGTGAGATTTTATTTGTCATCTCATTTCTCAAACCTGAGCATTTTCAACATTTTGTAAAGCTACTTGCACCTGGTGCTTATAAAAGTTCAGACAGTTTTTCGATGCTTTCACATCTTAATATAGAACCTTGATAATATGCAACCACTGCACAAACACAGTGTTCAGTAGGATTATTTACTGTGAGCACAGATTCTTTTCATGACTGGCGTGAACTGCAGACATTTGAGCCGTTAAACATATTCAGTGGTCCTGATGCATCGCTGGCTCTATGCAGGCACAGTGTTAAGACACTGGGGGATATAGTTGGATCCACATTTCTCCTGGGCATTAGTGATACTCTCGAATCAGCAGTACACTCTCAGTTTTCTGCCTCCTGTTTGCCAGAGTATCAACAGTCTTGAAGCTTGAATTCAAATTCAGATCTCACAGGCCCAGCTGTAGGAGAGTATCCTTGACTCGAGCCGTGAGTTGTTTTTTATTTTCCTTAACCTATGGTGGTTCCAATGCACAGAAGAAAATCGCAGTCTGTTTTATTTCCTTCCAGAATATAACCTCTTCCCTTACTGTGCAGCAGCTTTTATGATCTCATCAATCAAAAAAACAGAAGATTAATCGTCCTATAAAGCTGTGCAGAGGAAGACACAGTTTTTAATGAGTTACTTGTAAATTCAGAACAAAAATTCCGCTTTGCAGCAGCTGATGTTATTTTCACTGACACAATTTTGACTCATTGGTTTTATTGTGAAAGTTGGCACATTTTTTTGGCATAAAACACCAACCTGAGCATCATAAATGTATCCTCAAAAAATAATTAAATTCTGAAAGTTGATGCTAAAATTAATAGTTTTACCAATGTATACATAAGCAACAACTGTATGGACAAAGGATAATGTTTCCTTTGGCTGCTGATTTTGCCATCATGAATAAATTGACAGCTTTCATTGTCAATTACTTAGAAACAGGCCAGTTTTAAATGATTATTTTAGTAATGGAGTATTCTAATGAGTATTTTGATGATTAAGCAAGTAATTAAATAAAAATTTTATCAAATAAAATATTGGTAAATTCGACCATATTAGCAGTATTACTATTCAACATTGGCTAAAATGTTCATATTTTTGCATCTCTAACAATTACTTTTCTATAGTTTAGAAAACTAACCAGTAGCAATAATAGCTCAGTTTTTAAGTTAACCAGGACAAAAATTATACAAAAATCTGACATTATATTTAATTTAATAAAAAAGAGTTGATAAACTCCAGTTTTTAATTTATGTATTCATCTGCAGTCCATTTAATAAATAAACGCTCACTTTGCCAAGGCTTTTAAACCTTTGTGTCCATGTGAATGACTGGATTTGGTTCCTTCGTCACACACAGAACTACCAGTGTGCTAAACCACCCATTTGTATGATGGATTGTATGAAATTTATTTTCTGGTTTGTCCCGTAAAGCTACGCTTACTTTAATCATCCACAGCACAACTGCCCGCTGTGTTCAGTCTATCCCCACACCTGTCTAAACACACCTGCATCGGCGTTCGCTCTGAGCCCACCACCAGGCAGCAGGTCCAAAATGACTCGCATCGTGCCAGTCATTTTAGGGATTCGTATTGGTCCCCGAAAAATGATAAAAACCCGGACATTATTGTCAATTAATGAAATCCTCTTGGATTCAGCTTGAAAATTGGACGTTATGCTGCTAACACTTAGTAGTCGTCAACAGGTGGAAATAAGAGAGTTGCGCAACATAAATAATCACCCTATTATTTTATGTTGTAATACAACATAATTTAATAAATCTTCGAGGCAGATAATTTTCCTTGAGGAATTTTAATTATCGAGATACTCGAATTATTTGAGGAATCGTTACAGTTGGAAAACACACATTATGACTTTTCAGCTGTTTATGCATCACTACCTTCTGAAGTTTTTCTTTTTAGAAAGTGAACTTGTTCATGTTTACTTAAAATCCTTAAGGGTAGATAATTTAAGAGCTTGTAAATTCCTTGACTAGTTCATCTTTTAACCTTTAGGAATGTAAATTAAAAATATCATCCACCTGACCCTTCTGAGATATCTTTATATAAAAAAATAAATAAAAAATAAATCTATGTTCTGACAGTGCTGTGAAACATTGAATCATTCATTGCAGGATATTGCTTCAGAATTTGCAGAACTAGTCTGACAACATGCAAAATTAATAGTGTGCACCAAATTATGTGTTGCTTCTTTTACTCTTGAACAAATTCACACAAAAGAAAAACACTCACTTCTTCAGTTTAAAATGTTTACACTTTGAATAAAACATTTTTAAAAATCTGATTTTCATACCTTGCAAAGTGATGCTATGGGTATAAAACTGAACACCTGTCACACAGTCTTGCAACAGATCAGTATTTCATTACATAAGGATGAGTTCAGAGTATTTTTGTCATATAGTGACCTTTGCAGACTCATTAAATGGGTGAAACCAAATGGAAATAAAAGGAACAGGATATGAAGAGATTCTAATGTTTATTTGGTCTACTTAGACTTCAGCCTGAAAAAGACAATTTTAAGTAAATTGTACTTTGTTAGTATAATAGGGGATATTTTCTTTTTATGCTTAGGATTCCTAATAACAACCTGCATCTATTACACAGGAGCATACCTGAGTATTGTTGCTCACAATTTCTGTTTCCTTAAAACCACATTGCACACACCTTCTGATGACTACCTACAGCGAGATAATGTTCCATTTCGTAAAGCTCAAATCATCTCAAACTGGATCTTGATATTAGGTCGTTGTGCTCTGATAAGCGTCTACACAATTATCTAAAAGATAAAACATACGCAGACGACTAGGTGACTTTGATAGATACAATGTTAATAGCAGAAGCCAATAAAGTACCGTATTTTCCGGACTATAAGTCGCAGTTTTTTTCATAGTTTGGCCGGGGGTGCGACTTATACTCCGGAGCGACTTATGTGTGGAAATTTACACATTATTATATCATATCACATGTTATTTTCACACTAAGCCGCAAGAGGGCGCTGTAGGCCTGTGTTATTCTACCTTCGGAAAGGTAGAAGAAGTTAGCGGAGTTGTTTACAAGCGACACAGGACGAAGATTTCATTGCGTTTAGTGATTTGGACACGGACGGTTTGGTTAACTTGTTAGCATGTTATTTATGCTATAGTTA
>CAEFZX010018246.1:0-22851 GCA_903066825.1 Alfaro cultratus
TTTTTGGCTCTCTTGTACAAGCACTTTGAATTGTCTTTGGCTGAAAGGTGCTATATAAATAAAGTTGCCTTGCCTTTATCCAGCAATCATTGGATTAAAGGTGAGGTACATGCTGAAAGAGTCACTTGTCCATCACACACAAACACACAAGCACGCACACACTTGAACCCTGGGAAAATTTAGAAAGCTTAGTGGATTAAACTGGCATTCATATTTTTGGACTGTATTTTAGTCCAGGTTACCTGGTGAGAATCTACATAAGCATGGGAGAACATACAAACTCCATGCAGACTCCATCCTGGCCAATATTTGAAAGAAGAACATTCATGTTGTAAAAATAATAATGTCAGCAACTGGAACAGTCACTTTGCATTTCATTTGCTGAAGCCTTTACTAATAGCTAATAACTCTTCACTGTTAATAGCTCTTATGTGAAACTCACATCTTTCATCATTTGTGAAGTTTTCCAGTTAAATTCTACATGTAGTTTTTCTTAAAACAAACAGGAAACAATCACAAAGAGACTAAATAAAAAACAATTTACATGGTAGTTTTTGTGATTTATAGATATGCATGTTCTCTGACATTTTATATTTATTTATTTATTTATTTATTTATTTATTTATTTATTTATTCATTCATTTTAACTGCTACTGAATAAAATGTCTCTTTTTCCTTTTTAAAATAAATAGTTCCTGCCTTTGAATGCCAAGTTGTATGATTCATTGAAATAAATTATACAATAAAGCAGTTATTATATGATAAACCCAACAAATAACGTCTTTCTGAGTGACCTTTTTGACTGTGCAGAATGTATTTTCATGTTACTTGCACTCTCAGGAGTCCCAATTCACAATGCGGCCAGTAGATGGAGCCAAAGTACAAGTCTGTCAACAAGGGGACGCAAAGAGCAACAAGGTCAGTTCCAAAATATTGCATTATTATTTAGGACATACAAGTTGTTCCTGGAATTTTTTAAACTTATTATAGAAAAGTGAATAATTTCGTAAATACCTTTAATGTTTAGTTTTAAGTGTGTTGGTTTTCAGAATATTTGTCTTGCTGGGGTCAGATAAAGAGTTGATGTGAAGAGCAAGAATTAAAATACATTTAGTGTATCTGGATTTAACTATTTTATTATTATTATTTGGTGAAAACAATCTGCTGCTACCAGTTTATATTGGTGTTGCCTGTTCTTTAGTTATAGTTCAAGGAAAAATTAGCAGTTTTATTTATCAAGTTATAAATTATAAAGTTTCCTTTGAATACAACTTATCCTTTTACACTCTGCAATAAAACATAATTATAACAGTCGTATTACAGATGAACATCCTGGATAGTTCAGAAACTAATACCATGCTTTCATACAATTAACAAAATCACTAATGTTGTTGCACATATACATTCTTTGTTTAAGTTATGTAGAGTTCCTATGTTTTCATTCCTCTTCATAAAAACAGGAGCAATTTTAACATAACAAATCCATGTTCTGTTACAGAATGTACTTTTAGGTTTGCATCGCCTTTGTTGTCTTGTTTTTTTTTTTTTTTTGAAAGGGAGATAGGAGTAATTATTCAAGGAAGACTTCGTTAAGGAAAACAGGAGGTTTGAACAGCAACATCTATGATATTCATTTTAAATGAAACTCTCTGCAATCTGGAAACAAGCAACAACAATCACATAAACCAACTCCTGGGACCCTGGAATTACTGAAAAGAATATTGAATGTAACACCTGTGGTTCTCTGATCAGCTACAGTGTCTCCAGTGAAGAGGAAAAGTTTGAAATGAGCAGATGTTAAACTACAACCATTTTATAATCCAAGTTTTCCAGAAAAAAACACAAATGAATAGATCTGAAATCTTTCTGTATGAAGCTAAAAGGTGCCACACTGCACCTTCTTGAAATATGGGATCAAATAATAATAATAATAATAATAATAATAATAATAATAATAATAATAATAATTGGTTATTTTAATAAATGACTGGTTTCATTGCATACCCTCATCCTGTTGGAATCTACATCCTTCATCGAAAACAGAAACAAACAAAAAAGCTCCTGATATATTGTGATCGATGCGTGACGTCGTGGGTCGTATTAGTGCTGTTGTTGTTTTCTGCACAACGCAGGGGAGAGACGGAAACCAGCTGCTGCGTCTCCACAAGCTCCCCAGCACACACACAGCCGCCGCGCGCGCACATGCACGTGCACGCGCACGCCACGCCCCCTCCTGACCTGCGTGGTCACAGCGCCATCCACACAAAGTGACTCTGCGTGTCCCGTGGGAGCAGGGGAATGCTGGAGAGGACGAGCGGCACACGATACCCTATTGTTGGGCTTAGCAGTCACTGATCCCCCTCCACACCCACCCGTAACCCCCTCGCTCCCTCTCACCCCTCCACACCCACAGCTCCTCCAAAACACACAGACTGATCGTCTCAGTGGGGAAAATTGATTAAAAAGACGTTTGTGGCATAGTCTATTCTCCAGTTTTTGCTTGTCTCTCTGTGCTTTAGGAAGTCGGAAAAAAAAAATCCTACTCATTCAGTCAGTGGGTTCTGTTGGGTCGGATGGACCAAAATGGAGAACTGAGCAGAACTCCTGTGTCAGATCCAACAACTTTATAATCAGGCTCAGATTGAGGGGGGTTGGTGCCCCTGGACCAGAGACAATTTCTGTACCCTGCCCAAACAAATGACAACAGATTATTAGTTATGTACACATCAACTTAAAAGGCTTTTTAGGATTTGTCTACAATAAAATACAAAATCATTGTAATTTGCCTTTTCTACAAAGTTTCTTTTCACTCTTAGTTGGGAAACTGTTGAGTGCTGGATTATAAACTAATATAGCCAACATTTTTATTCATATCTTCATTTTGCAACAGCATAGAAATGCCATCCACAACACAAGATAAAAGCCAATGAAGACAGTATGACATCATCAGTCTCTGTTGTCTGTCCATCAAACATGTTGATGTTGAGAAACTAACTATGCATCTGCCACTGAAGATGGGTTTCCTTCGGTTTTGCTTTGTTGACCCCACAGGAGAAAAAAATATTTAATAAACTATTTCAGCAGTTTTAGCTGTAGGAAGTGAGAAATGTTGTAATGAATTGGGCATTGATTCTTTTAGCCAAGGTTTTCACTAAGCAATAGAACCATTTTAAGACATGCAAGTTTTTTTCTTTTTTTTTCTTTTTACAGAGAATGATAAAAGAAAGCTTGCACTGCAAAAATACTTTGCTGTATTAGACACAACATTAATACTTCGGAGATCGTTGATCTGCAGAAAAGTGACTCAAGAAGTTATGGATAATCGCTGAAAACATAAAAAAAGCAGAGAAGAAGCATGCCCAGTAGTTGCTGTTTTCTATCAGTTTGTGTCCAGATAGGTTAGAGGTCACATATCTTCCTTTGCAAACAGTTGCATTACTTTTCTACAGGAAAATCCAACAAATTGAATACTTACCTCTAGATTATTTTTTAAACGTGTTTGAAAGACATCTGTTAATAAAAGGACAGCAACAACATTATTTTGGGGCCTTTAAATTGCTGCTCCTTAAGCCCTTGATCCAGTCAGGCCCTGTTTCGTCTTCTAAACATTTCTAATGCTGCACATGATCTGGTTTTTATCTCCCAAAGAAACAAAGCTACTCCTACATCAACACATTTTTTTTTATTGAAGTGATTTATCTGCATCTCTAACTGAGGTCTAATTGAGGCCAATTGAATTCAAATAAGCTTTTTTATATCTCAACCTTTCAAAAAGAAAAAGTCAGGGCAGAGAAAGAGATACCATTCAATCAAGATACAGGACAAATATTTTATTCATTCCAATCAGATCCGTGACAAAGATTTCAGCTCACATGTAATAAATCCTTACTTTAAATCAGTCTGCTTTTAGTATTGCTTTGATTTTAATAGAATAATGAATTGTGTGTAAGTAATGATACTGTATAATATATATATATATATAAAAATCTCTTTTGGCAATAAAGCAAATAAAGGTTTCTGACCCAATGACTTCCAAACCAAAAATGAAGTACATTTCCGACCTGAATTGCTCTTATTTTAGTGCGCAGTGCCGGAATTTCTACCATGATTTGTCATCATGTGCAGATTTTTCACGGTTTTGGGGTTAAATGTGGCTGTCAGTCACATAAGCAGAGAGGTGTGCTGAGGGACAAGGCGACAGGGCTGGAGACTGGTCCACAGGATTCCCCGAGACTGCGCTTATAATTGGGAGAACATCTGACTTTGTCCCGCGCTGGCAGATGGCGGGCTGAGACGGGATCCAAGGGGGGAGATTTACATTCATTGTCCGGGCTTACAAACTCCACATAGAGACAATAGTCCCGGTAAGGGGCAAGGAACCAGGATTCAAGGAAAAATAAGTCTGTTTTATGAGCAGGCCAGTGGAAGCGGAAATTAATTCGTCCAACATTTGCAAAATGTTCTTTCTACTGAACCCAAAAAGTGTAGATCAGAGAAACTGTCAAAATATATAAAAATTACAAGTTTGTATATATTTTTTAACTGCAACAAACAGAACGATTTTATTTTTTTTGGCTTCACAAAGTAAAATAGTTGCATTACTGAAGTCCCATCAAATTCAAAAGCAAAGCTAAATTTGCAAAATGTTCCACGTTTGAGATGGAGATGCCTGGCTGCCCGGCGCTGATTGAGAACTCATTTGGGTTCTCTGTCAGGCAGAGGAACCAACGCCAATGGGAGCGCAGCCCTGACCGCTGCTGCCTCAGATTGATGGAGCGACCAGACGGCCATTGTTTCTCCTGACACTGATGCGATGTGTCCTCAGTGAAATCACAGCGTTCAAAGGAGCAGACGGTGGAGCTGCTATAAGACGCGCCCCTGTCGAGAGCGCACTTGTGTTAAACGCTCACTTGAATGAAAAGACCAAACAGGATTTTCTTTAGCTATAAAGGATGCTACACTGTAAAAAATGAGTTTTGAAGGGTGTTGAACATTAGCCATTAAATCTGTTTAAATTTTAATAAAAGATCACTTTGTTAATGTGATGTTCAATGTTGGTTTAATTCATTAGAGACTTTTTTTTTGGTGGAATTACAAGAATTTAAGCTTGCATCCAGCTTTAGCTATACCCAAAACGCTATCAAGTTAAACACCATCAAGACAAGCTTCTTCTTCCTGGAGGAACTTGTTGCTAATAAGGTTTTTCTGGGGAAAAAAACGACCATCCAAGATTATTAAACCTGATCTAAATAGTTTGAATTCAGCTTTAACTCTCTTTGCTACAGTGCAAACGGTAATTAAGTGATGTAAGTGAAAGTGCAGAGCAAAAGTTTCGAAAGTCACTATGGTAGTCCCACTTTGACCAATCCAACTTGTTCTGCCCAATTTCAGAAAACTTTGATAAGTTCTTTTGTGCTTTCTTTTAAGGTTTCATGAATCTCAAGCTATGTTATAGATTAGTAAAATGATCCAATAATGATCAAACCAGTTTAAATATTTTCAATTTTGACCAGAGATGGTGAAATGCTTCCCAGATTCTTGAAAACAATCAATCAATCAAACAAACACACAAATATTTCATTTAAATTACAGCTTTGAAACAGAAACCAACTTTAAATTGTTTTGCTCTACCTTATTTTAACCATGTCCACAACTCTGGGGGGGCCGGGGAGGGAGGCGCCCACTCCCTATTGTTTGGAAATATAAACAACAGACAAAAATTAAAGTCACCTCACTGATCAGGGTGAACATTTCCTGCTCTGAATGCAACTGGGAAGGACTGCTATGTGAGGACTTGGCCACATGTGAGCACTTTGGGACTGAGGGACGTACAGATGTTTTGTTGCTGGTCACTTTGTTGCTGGTCACTTTGTTGCTGGTCACTTCTTTGAAAGAAATTTAAAAGAGGGATCTGAATGCTTGTTAGAAATAGTGACAAGTTTGGAAATGCTGCTTGCTAGCAAGTGGAGCTATTAATAAACTGCAAATGTTGATTGATGTTGTCAATGAAGCTTTACCCGGTACCTTATCATGATAGACTTAAAACGTTGACAAGCTGCTTAAATGAAACTTTATGAAATTCTTACAATGATTTTATTGTCTTAATTCTTACAGATCGTTTTTTTAGTGCAACTTTGGTGCTACTGCCCCGCAGGACCTTTTATCTGAAATGTCACAAAGCTACTTAAATAATAAATAAATAAAAAAACACACACATTCAGACACTCAACAATTTACTTACATTTTATTTTACTTTTTGAAGCAAAGCTATACTCACAATTTCTTCAGTGATATCTGAACACAGAATAAATACATAAAATCACAATGTTAGTTATTCTTTCCAAATATAAAAGTGTCTGTGATGCAAATATTGAAAGTTAGCTTTTTTTTTTTCTTTTAATAAAAAAATAAACAAGAGTCAAACCTGGTTGAACTGCTGTGTGAAAGTTTGTTGTGAGAGTCACCGGTTGGATAGTGAATCTGGCAGCGGTCCAAACAACGGATGCACTTTACACCAATGAGAGCATCCATTTCAACAATCGGTCCCCCATATGGCACTTGGCCCCTCCTCCACGCTCCATCCCGGCGGAGGGTCTCATTCATGCTCCAGGACAGCGGCTCACTCCAAGCCTACTGGCCTCAGGATCAGCTGTTTTTGATCCAACACGGCCTTGTGACAAAGGAAGACTTTCTGCGCGCAGATCTACTTTTCTTCTTTCTTTTTTTTTAAGTACATCTCCATCCCCGTCTGATCCTCTCTGTTGGAGCAGATGATCCGCTGCGCTCCCACTCCTGCTCGAGATGTGCGCTCGGACAATGATTGTAATCTGTGGAGACATATATCTACATTCATCTTTTGAGCCTTGAATGAAAGAAAGTCCGTACGGATTTCTACTGAGGCCCGTCAAGAGTCATTACACAGCACCAGACATTTATTTATTTTTTTGCCCCCCAAAAGCTCACTGGAAGCTTCTTTTGCGGCGCTTTTGAGGGAGCGCGGCGCCCTGAAGTGGACCCTCTGCTCGTCACTGAAGTGCTTCAACTTGTCCAGGCCATCTTGTCGGTCCGAACCAAATCATAACAGAATTTCAAAAAGTCATCCAAACGACCAGGACGGGGCTTTAAATGTTTGGGATCCAGGAGCAGCTAATACGAGACGTGAGCGGATTAAAAGAGAGAACTCTTGCAGAGGAGATGGATCCAGTCCGGTCGTGGGTGCGTAATGTTGGCGTTGTGGATGCGAACGTTGCAGCGCAAAGGTAAAGTGCGAAACTCAACTTTTCCCCGCTAAGCTTTCCTCTCGGAACTGTGCAGAATTTCATTTATGGCTTGTTAGGAAATAGTTTGGAGTGCAGATGTCAGAAAATTACAGGAAAAGACTTGCTGTAAAATATGAAAACAGCAGCTCACGTTATGATAAACTCTTTGAAGAGGAAACAACGATGTTGTGAATTAGATTTAGGGTTGAAATTTGGGTTTTTGTTTCATGCGCAACAGGGTTTTTCCTGTCCAAAACGTTCAAGTTTGGATGAAAACTGTACATTTATCGCAAAAGTTTTAATGTAAAGAAAAACAAAAAACAAAAACAAATAAGACTTTTATGTATTGAATTGAAATGTAAACTTAACTTATACTCCACAGTTTTCTAAATTTCGCTCAATCTTTAATAATAAAAACCCCCCGTTTTTACCGCTTAAGCAATTTCAAACTTTTCGAAAAGAGCAAACTAAATTTTATCAGCAGCAGACAGTGAGATCGAAACGTTTTCTTATTATTCTGTCGCACATATTTTGTTTTCCTGACTCCAACTGAGAGCAAAGTTACGTCGCAAAAAGCCAAATTAACGTAGCTTTATTTTTAAGAAAACGATCAGCGAGGAAGTAAAGCTGTAGCTTTATTTAATGAAATGAAAGAAGTTGATTTTTTTTTTTGTTCAATTCAGCGCAATAAGTTGGATTTTTGTTCAGATAAAAATATTATTAAAACGCGCAATGCTTTTTAATAATAAAAACAACTCGTTGTTGATAACGAGTTGTTGATAACTCGTTATCAACAAAGAGAATCGTCAAGGATGATTTTAATTCAGATTTACGCATTTTGCTCCTCAAAGAGAAGAACTATAAGATTTTTAATAAAATGTAAATGGATCATTTCAAAGTCGAACTTAAATAAATGTTGCATGTCTGAATGGAGACAAAAACGAGACATGCTCAAAACCTTTACTTTTTAAAATTAATTTCTAATGTTTTGGATTTTAACAAGGTGGTCCTCCAGGTCAAAAGGTTTTTTTTTTGTTTCGTTAAGTTTTATTTTTAATCTATATTATGTTAAGTTAATGTTGTCAACGTATTTAATTTTAACATTTAAAGATTTTTTTCAAAACAGGAGCATAAGCTGAAATAATGTGACTTTACATTTTTGCAAATAATGAAGCAAATTATACAAGGTCTATAATTAATTTACAAAAGCCATGTTTTTGACTTAAAAAAATAAAAAGAAAGAAAAATAAACACTAAAAAGCTAAACTTTTTACCTTAATTTTTTTTTTATTTTTTTTACAGAATATCTGAAACATCTTTAAACAAAAACTCCAATATTTCTCAGAATTGTGTTTCCAGTTTTTATTTATTTTTCACATTTTAATTAGAAGAAGAATGCACCAGCCTCATAAACAAAGAGTTACACAGTGATTCCTGAGAGTTGATTGTGTCTCTTCCTGTTGTGTCCTCAGTGGAGTGGCCCTGTCAAGAGCTCACTTTGAGAAGCAGCCGCCTTCCAATCTTCGCAAGTCCAACTTTTTCCACTTTGTCCTGGCCCTCTATGACAGACACGGCCAACCTGTGGAGGTGGAGAGGACGGCGTTTGTGGACTTTGTTGAGCATGAGAAGGTGAATGGCCTCTCTGTCTTGATAACTGTCTCAGGATGACATTAATTCGAAACCAATTATTTTTCATCCCAACACTTACTTTGAATAGAAACACAGTGCAAAAAAAATAATAATGCATTTAAAATCAGACATTTCACTTTAACCAGGTGCTCAACCTAATCTTCCCCATCCTGAGTAGAGCCAAACATATCGAACAGCTGACGGCTACATGTTTACACGAGCTTCACCCTCAATGAGCTGATGATGGGGGATTGAAAAAGAATAACTAATGACTAATTAGCAGCTCGCCTCATTAGGAGGATATCACCACTTTTTAAAATGCAAATCATGCTTGCTGCTGTTAAGATATACAGTGAACTAATCATCAAAGTGTCTTTTCGTTAAAGCCCCCCATGCTTTAGTGGAAGGGCTTGTTGTTGAGTCTGAAATTTCTCAGTTCGGACACGAGTGAAATGAGGAAAGAGTTTCATGGCAGAGGAAGAGTTGGATATGAAGGAGCGATCCTTCTGACCACATCTGATGGACGCTTGTGTTTTGTGTGGAGGGCAGTGGACCTCCAGCAGCGCCGTCCTGAAAAGAGTAAATAGAGGGACATCTTCCTGCCACGTGAAGCCGGAACATATTTGTGCTGTCATTCATGTTGGCAGCGGTGCTAATGCCAGGTCTGAAAGCTGTCACTGTGCTGCTCGTTGTGCCACACAGGCCAGCGCCGACTCACATGATGACAGGGGAGAAGTTCATTTTCTGCATGGTTACCCTGGCATCTGTTTTTGCATCGCAATTATGCAGCAGTAAAGCGATGGCATGGCAAAATAAATGCTCCTCTGAGTGCATTTGCAAAAACTTTATGAAGCCAGACATCCATCTATCACCTGTTGTGTCCCAGTCTCACTCCTCATATTAGGCTCTGAGTTCGTCTTCATGCATCTTAATTCCTGCACTTTCTTCTGCCCTTTTTTTCTTTTTCTTGTACAACTGCCTCGTTTTGCCTGTTTCTCTTTTTTTCACTCCCCTTTTGCTCTCCTCCTTTCCTGAGCTCATCTCTGCGAAATGCAGGCCCTCCTGGGTTATTGGACCAGAGAGCATTCCTTTGAGACCACTTAGAAAGACCAGTGGAGGTAGAGGATGAGAAAGAAAGAGGCGGAACAAGAGCCAAACAGGGAAGAAGTGAGAGCTTGGGCGAAGGAGGGATGGTGGAAAAGAAGTTTTTTATGTCAAGGTCCGCTGGTGCTCGGGCTCACACACAGCAGGGGGAACACAATTTTCCTCCTGCACACACACGAGCATGTACAAATGTTCCCCCTGCTTTGCAGCAGAAACGACCGTTTGGTCAGATCTCTGATTCAGGACACTTGTATCAGAGATGATGGTTCTGTGTCTACAGTGAGCCCCGAGCTGAAGGTTAAGTGCTCAGCTTATATGCATGATGAGCTTTGAGCCTACTGTTCTGATCTGGAAGATGCTCCACGGAGAAGAGCAAGCTCTGGTGCTTAACTCTGATGCACATGTGCAGAGGTCTCTACCCCAGTGTACTCATCAGCATGCATTGTGCTTCCCTCTGTGTGTTTTTTCCCCTCTTTCCAAGGAGCAGACAGGAGAAAAAACAAATAACGGCACTCACTACAAGCTACAGCTCCTCTACAGTAATGGTGAGTTGACAAAAATGGAAAAAAATCAGTTCCTTGTTCTGTATTTTGATTTAATTTTGGCATAACAAGTTATATTAGACTCACTACCAAGAGTCGTAAGAGTTTAGAAGGACGCACCTCTCCGCCACACCCCCAATCCCTCTGCAGCTCATTGCCTGATCTGTCTTTTCTAAGATTTTAAAGCCCTCCAAGCAGCTACCTCTGGGCTCCAGTAGAGGAAAATGAGATAAATGTTGCCACCCCATCCGAACCCCCACCCTCTCCCCCAGCAGTTCCTTCACATCAGATCAGGGGATGCACAGAAAATTGTGGTTCCCATGAGTCACCACTGCCCCTGCTCTGCCATCCCAGTGGCACCCATGGGAGAGAAGATAAAAGGCGAGTTCTGGAGAAGCCCCGTTCACGCAGAGACGAACGCACCACATGTACACTCGAGCACGCCAAGAGCACTTCCTCTACATGCCCTCCTCCCCCTCCCCTTCCCCCACAAAGCTATATCAAAGGCGTCTCAATCGAGACTTTGATGAGAGGAACACATTTTTAAAAGCAATACTCTCAAAAGTCTCTGTAGAGAAAATACACGAACAGTGACTGTCTTCTCTTAATCATTAAATGGTGTTTCTTTCCATTCTGTGCTTCACTCTTTCAACTTAAAAGTTTCTAAATGTTGTTGTAGTTGCAGATAGGTGCTGTGAACCTTTTCAGATTTTGTCAATTTGCGACCCGAAGCATCAAGGAATTTTATTCAGGTGGACCAATGCAAAGTAGCAAATGATTGTGAAGTGAAGGAAAGTGATATCATTTGATTTAAAAACCCCCAGAAAACTGTGGCTACCTTTGTAATTGTCCCTCTTTACTCAAATATCCTCAAATAAAACCCAGTTCTATTTCCAGAAATCATTTAATCCACCTCCATGTAATTCAGCTTTTCTGTGAAGACCTCAGAGGAGACTAACTGCATCATGAAGCCCAATGAACCTTCACGAGAGACAGGCAAGAGGAAGGTCTTTGTTGAAAGAAAGCCGTAAGAAGTCTAGTTTTACTGTTTGCCTGAAGAGATTCAATGGATCCAGCAAACATGTGAAACGAGAAGCTCGGATCAAATGAGAAGAAAATTACACCTGAACATCATCGTGCCCATTTTCAAGCATGGCGGTGGCAACATCATGCTGTGGGAAAGCTGGCCAGGGTTTAACGGAAGATAGATGGAGCCAAATACACAGCAGAGACTGAAAAAACAAACCTGATTCACCTTCCAGCGGGACAAAGACGCTGAGCTTACAGCCAGAGTGACAATGCAATAGTTTAAATCAAAGCATATTCACGTATTAAAATTGCCTAGTCAAAGTTCTGACCCAATTCCATTTGACTGCAAAAAATAATAAATTTCTGTGTAAAAAAAATCCAACAAACTTTTAAATCCTTGTATTGTTTTGTTTTTCTTTCCTTCCTTGTTTGAGTTGGTAAAGCTGCAACATTCCCTTCAAAGGATTGGAGTTTCTGGTCTAAATGTAGCAAAATGTGAAAAAGCTCAAGGACTATGAATACTTTTGCAATGTTCTGCATTGTTTTAGAACTGTTTGTCAATCATCTCAACTTCTAGCCCAGATCCAACACAGAAACGACCACAAAGAGCACATCCTAGGAAAGCCGTGAGAATCCTGTAAATTACAGCCCTAAAGTAGGACATGAGAAATGTTTATCAAACATCAAATGACTCAATTCCCTCAGAAACCATTGCAGAAAAAATATGATTGCACACCACGCTTGTTCTCCTCAGTCGTCTGGACTGA
The DNA here is from genome assembly GCA_903066825.1 of Alfaro cultratus. Classification (NCBI taxonomy): domain Eukaryota; kingdom Metazoa; phylum Chordata; class Actinopteri; order Cyprinodontiformes; family Poeciliidae; genus Alfaro; species Alfaro cultratus. The sequence goes on from CAEFZX010018246.1 coordinate 12,331, forward strand.
ATTCAATACTTTTTTTTTTTGGTGAGAGACTGTCGGGAGGTTGAAAAAGAATAATGTATCCCATAAATCTGGTTACTTTATTTTTAGTGTTTAGTGGGTGCTGAGAGCATTCTTGAGAATTTCAGGACTGCCCCTGACATACTGTGGTATTGATGTGATTTTTAAAATAAATCCAGACTTGATGAGTCTTGATTTATCAAATGAAAATCATCCTCATGCGTAACAATTCTCCCTTTTCCTCCTGCTCAGAACAAGTTACAACGTTATTGATGAGATCCACATCCTGTCTTTTCTTCCTCACAGGGGTTCGTACGGAGCAAGATCTTTACGCGCGACTTATCGACTCCGTCACCAAACAGGTTGGCAGACTTTCTTTAAATCTTCCTGAAAGGATTCCAATTCATCCTAAAGAAATTAGTTTAGCTTTTCCACATTAAACTGAATCCATCCTGCTGGTCTTTATTTCCTCCTCCCAGCCCATATCGTACGAGGGACAGAACAAGAACCCAGAAATGTGCAGAGTTCTGCTCACACATGAGGTTATGTGCAGGTGAGTGACATACAGTGATTGAAAATTTTGCCTAACGGGACTAAATCCAAACATCGATTATTCTGCTACACTCTGATTTTCCCAGCATCGATGAAATGAGCTTTTGGGACTCTTTTTTTCTTAAAAATGGGGTTGTTGTTAAACTATAAGTCTACCCTGCCTGTCATCATCCTTGTTACAGTGCTGACCCCCTGCTGCTTTCCGTTGTATCGCAGCAGGTCGCTGGTCCAGCTCCTGTTTCTTCTTGGGCCCCCTCTTTTTCTGACCTGGGATTTTTTGCAGGCAGAACTCAGCTACCAGCACCAAGCAATTAATGGGCAACAGTTTCCTCTCTTTGCTCGCTGAACTATAACTCCTGCTGTTATATTTTAGCCAAGATGGCATGTGTGAACATGGTGTGACAAGTGTACTCCGGCAAGCAGTGTTAAAGCGCTGATTTACTAGCATTTAAAAACTTGAATTTGAATCAGGATCAAGGCGATTTTATTGTTATGAGGTGAAGAAAGAGGACAAGTGAAAGGGATGGGTTATGGATGGGGAGCGTGGTCTGGAAGTGGGGCACTGACCTGGGATTCAGAGAGGTAAAGGATGCGGTCCTGGGACACGCAGAGAGGAACTGAGACGGACCGGGCTCTGCCATTGTGTGGCCAGCAGATGCCCGAATGTGACTCACAGCTGGCTAATAACAGAGCCGAGGAGGCAGAGGGCAAGCGTCACAGCTGGGGAGTGAGGCCGTCTGACAGGGGGGCGGAGGGGGGAAGGGCAGGGCCAAGCTGGGACACGGGAGGGCTGAGGCGAGGTGTAGGGGTGGCAGATGGTTAGGGGTGGGGGCACTTTTGTTATGCAGTAAGGGGACAGGGAGGTGTGTTGGGGGGGCTAAAAGGGGGATGGCCAGCAGGCTCCTCGGACAGAACCGCTGACGAATGGTAGGATGCTGTGGGATAGGATGTGTGTGTGCGTGTGTGTGTGTGTGCAGTGGAGCTGCATGGGGGTTGAGTTTGATTTCAGAATCAATGTGACAGATTGCCTGGCTGGCTTTTCACTTTTGAATGGTCTCTCACTGTTTGTAGGGTGTGTTGTTGTACCTTTTCTTCCTCTTTTCTTCTTTTGTCTATTCTTCCCCTCCCCTCTCATGCCTCCTTTGTGTGTTTCTGGATTTTGGCCGACCGCAGAGAAGCGTTGTCTGGGGCTGTGGATGCTGATGGGCCAGACAAATAATAGCCAGTTTGGTTTCATTTTCTGACTTTTTTCTCTCTCTTTCTTTCAACCACCCACTCAGCCGCTGCTGCGAGAAGAAAAGTTGTGGCAATCGCAATGAGACGCCCTCTGATCCGGTCATCATTGACAGGTAATAACATGAAACATGTACCTCCAATAATCCACCACCACACACCTAATGTCCAGTTTGGCTTTTCTCTTTGCATATATGGAAGTAAACACTCACACAGACAAAAATGGAAACATTTAACTCTTTCTTTTACTCCTTAAATGTAAAGATAGTTTGTGTTTTAAAGCAGCCCCACTTTTGTAGATCAAATGTTGGCCAACACTGTAAGGCAACCTGTCCCACCATTCCATTCGCCTAAGCTGCCAAGATGGGACACAAACACAAATAAAAGTAAAGAAAATGTGGTCTTGAGGGTGTTGGTCATTTAATCCCTTTCTATTTTGTACATTTTCTATTTGGGGAGATTCACCTTCAACTCTTCTGCAGTAAAGCCATCTTCTTCTTCTACAAGAAAATCAGTTTGTACCCATGCAATGAGGAGGAAGAATGTCATAATGAATGATTTATAGAAGTGTTCTTATTTCTAACAATAATCTACTATAAAGAAGTATTGTTATATGACTACTAAAATTATTTTAATTTGATCAGGGGACCTAATTTATTATAATCAAATTTATTTGCATCAGGATCCAAACTAAAATAAGCAGAAACAGGGTGCAATGCAATGTTTTAAGATGTTAATGTACATTTAAATTAAACTGTACTTAACATTTAAACTGTAATGCTATAAGTCATATGTTTAAAACCAAAATAGCACCTTTAGCACTATGGTATAAGTATTTTTTACTTACAGGTTTGTTTTCAGATAAAAAATGGTGATAAAAAGACCCAGAGCTGGTCTTAAGACATGTTTTTGTTTTTGTTTGGACATTTTATGCTTTTTACACCTTATCAGTTCAATACCTGGCCATTAAACTAGTTAAATCTGACATAAGAATACTTCAGGCATAAAAGAAGTGCTTAAACTTAGAGGAGGAATTGGGTCTACATATAGTGGATTGAGACTGAAATGGGATTTTTGAACTCTTTGATACCATTAGATTGTCAAAAAGTCATTTTTAACAATAATCCTTTAAATAAAAGTTAAATGAAAACAAATTCAATTTCTTCAGAACCAGCCAGGGATGACGTCCTGCATTGTTTTGTGATACAGTGTGAATAAAGCAGTTGTACAGTTTCCTTCTTAATTGATCCATTATTTATTGGAGGGACAGAATGTTGTTTCCTTTCACTTTGAACAGCTTTGCCATCAGGCTGCAGGTCTCTCAAACAAGATGACTCTCAGGGAGCTTTTAGCTGAAAACATGGCAGCATGCAGTCAATGATTGGCTGAGGGATGGCATATTTCTAAGGCTCTGTGTCAGCTGTTCACTGGATGGTTTTAGTAAATATTGCTTCCAGATTCAGTTTGTATTTGATTTATTTTTTTATGAGCTTGAAAGTATAGGTCGCATTAAACCTTTGCACATTATTTGATGTTTAATTTCCAATACACACTAACACAGTTAACTAAGTGATTAGAAATGTTTCAGTCATGTAATTTTACACAGCTCACAACTCTTGTTTCTTAAGACCTCGGTGAGCCTTTGAGTCATTTTCTACCACACTTCTTCCTTCCACGTAACTTTCCATTAGACTTTTAGCAAGCAGTACTCTTTGAACAGTCAATTTCTTTACCAGTAGGCCTTTGAGGGGCAAATGACTGCAGGGCAAGTGTCAAGTCAGCAGTCATTATTACTTTGACTGTGTTTGCTATGACAGGGGTAAAACATGACATTTATGTATTGAAGTATTTTCTTTCATTAGTCTTATGTAATGTTTAATTTACTAGAAATTGGGTTACATATTGATTTGAATTGCTGATAATCTTCTAATTTATCGAGTTGCCTGCTTATCTGCAAATGCTGTTATTTTTTAACCTTTCTGGATCTGCTGGAATTTCTTCACTCCTGATGTTTCACCTGCTGTAAGCACATGTTCCCTTTTGTCAGAAGCACGTATTTACTTCCTTAGTGTAGGATGACTCTCATAATAATTGCGCACCTTCACAGCCAGTCAGGGTTCGTGCCAGATGACCACCCCTCTGTAATCAGCGTGCGGGTGAGACTCCACGTCCTGGGCTTCCTGGAGGCCTTGTATTGTCTGCTTGGCATTAACCGCAGTGATGAATGCTAGCGAGCAAACCGTACATGTGGAATAGTTTCTTTGTGATGTCAGAGACACAACCCTCATCACCTCTTCCCCTGTCTCTCTTCCACTCCCACCTTTCTGCCCCTCTTCCCGCTCTTCTGCCCCTCAATTGTCTGTCAAGGAAATACACACTTCATATACGTCAAGGACCTTTTTCTTTTTCCCCTCCTCAGTTCAAGCTGGCTGGCTGTTGACAGTGTGTCTCTAAGGATCTTTGCTGAAGATAGTTTTCATATAACGGAAAAAGAAAAAAAAAAGCGCTGTTGTTTCTTGAGTTTTCCCAGAATACGGCAGAGCAGCTGCTTTTCCCATTTACAGTGGCATACAGTTCGAACAATGACCTTGTTTTATTTCGTACTTCCTCCTAACATAGTCAAACTATCTTTGAAATTAGCTTGTAAGTAGTTTTTCAGCACATCAGTAAGAACAAACCAAACTTTTAACCTTCTATATATCAGTTTAGACTCATGTGCATCTCTCAAGGGTTGAAATCATTGACCTGCAGGATGAACTAATCAGACTGGGCCCATTTTATCTTGATGGGAGCTTCTCCATCATAACTGCAGAATCTTCTCCTCAGGGATCGACCAATTAGCAGGCAGTTATTTTCTGATAAGCCAATGGAACTTTGCGTGACCAACATTGGTTTTTCTATTTCAAGACCAAACTTAAAATGATCGGTTAGCACAATTTGCATCTGCATCCCCAGAATCTCTGCGCTGCTCGTGTGCTCACAGGAATGATGTATGTTTTTAGTGTTTGTGTTGCGATCCTTTATTTATGTATGTATATGGATGTATGAACGATTGTCTGTGTGTCTGCGTGACCCTTACGGTGACCTTTTTCCCCAGTCACTGCTTGGAGCTTAAATTATTCATGTGTGTATGGATGTGTGTGTGGGTGTGTGTGTTTGTCTGCAGCCGTGCATGTGTGTGTGTGTGTGTGTGTAGGAGACGGTCTGTTTCTGTGGATGCAGTAATCAGCCTCCTGCTCCCAGCCCCAACACCTGTTCTCCAATTAACATGCAGCGTTCTGGGGCCCAGTCGCTCCCGTCGCCCAGCCGCTGCTTTCCACCCCTTTTCCTCCTTCTTTTGCTCTTTATTCTCACACTCGCAGCCTCGTGCCTCCTTCCTTTAAGCCCCCCCCCCCACCCACCCAAGCTTACACACCCCACTCTCTCTCTTTTCTTTCGCTCCGTATTCCTACTATTTTGACTCCCGATTTCTTAATTCCCATGCTTCTCTTCTCTTTTTCCTTTTCCGTCTCTTTTGCCCCCTACCCCATTCCCTTTAGCCTGTCTAATTTTGCCATAATTAGGCAGTGTCATTAGGACACCTACCCAAGCACAAGGGAGTTTGCAATTCCCCAAACGGCCCCAAACCCCCACTTTTCTAATCTCCTTTCCATATTGTTTCAGTTTTTCTCCCCCCCCCACCATCTCCTCCCCTTGCTACTACTGCTGGTGCTGCTGCACCACGCAGCCCCCTGCACCCCTCCTACTCACTAATCCCGATTTGAGAGAAAAGAGAAAGAGGAGATCACAGCTGATCCATGTGGAGGGGTGGGGATGGGGGGGTGCAGGGACGGAAGGATGAAAAGGGCAAGGGCAGCCGCTGACAAAGAGATGACTCAAGTTGCTTATATGGCGAGCATTATCTAATGCTCCACTGCCTGCTGCGTCTAATAGTTTTACATCTGTATAATCTTAACATTGGTGAACCACAGTACTCTTCAAGTGGCTTCTGTGTTTGTAGAAGGCCCACTTATCTTTGACTGATGGGCTGACTGGCTCACTGATTGGCTTGATGATTGATTAGTAGAAAAAAAAAACAGAGATCGATTACTCTTGGCTCATCACCATAAATGTTGCTCATCAAACTCTAGCAGGTAAACTTTATACCGCTTTTGTTTTCCTTTAAAAGTACTTCAGCTAATTTTTTAATATTTGAAATAAACGTGAATATTTTAGAAATGCGAATATTTCAGCTGATTAAATTTGAAACAAGTTTAACGAGCAGAACCTAAATATCTCCCCATTTTAAAAAGAACCATTTTCCACCAGTTATAGCTCAATCTGAACTCTCAGCATTAACCTAGGCAGATCTGTTAATGGTGGTGTTATTACCATTCATGACCCTTGACCTCTCAGAAACTATATTGGTTCTGGGCCCAGGATTTATGAGTGAACCGAGGGTTTTTACAATGGAGACAAGCAGATGTCAGTATTAGTGTTAGTCCGGTTCAGATGGGGAGGAGGGCACTGACGGCGAGTGTGTGCTTTTAAATTTGACTAAGGAGTCCAGATCAATAGATAGTCATAAGGAGTGTGTGGAGGGATCCATCGTATGAGGCCTTGTGAGGGGCAGTCGGGTGATCAATGGCGAGCACTATCTCACTAATTGATCGTGTTTCCAAGAGGGCTCTTTTTTAACAAGCCACTGCTCAGAGAAAAGAAGAATAATCAATAGAAATTTTCCAATGCTGTCAATAGGGCATTTTCCTCCCCCACACTCAAGATGGACTTACAGAAAAATCTCACATTCTCTCACATTTTTGTTTTAAATTCTGAAACATCTAAGCATCAAACATGTATCATACATTCATAAACTTTCAATATTCGGCTGTTTTGCTTCTTATTATTTGAGCTGAAAATGACTTCAGTTGCTCGGCTCCAACAGGAATCCATTACTCTTAATCCCAGGTTGTGGGCTGTATTGATCTGTTTGTAGTCTTGGTTCTGGTTATATGTACCACAGGAACATCTTGTTTTCAGCTACTGAACAAAACGGCTTTAATTTTTTCTTTTTTTGGCATCTTTGTGAATCAATTTAGCTGAAAATTGGCAAGCCTCGACTAAGTTACAAAGACTCCCAGCTTGATGGATCTTATTGCTTTTATTAGTTATTAATTCTTTAAGCTGTTTTCCATGGAGGGAACAGAGCATACATGTTAAATCACAGGAAAACAATGCCTGACTTTAGCTTGAAGTGTGAAGTAGCTATACAAAGTTTGACAATAAATTCAGATCCTATTTGTTGCTTTATGCAAGTGTCTGCTCTCTGCTGATGTGGTATGTCAGTCTGACCATCTGTTTCAGAGTTAGCCTTTCCATATGCTTGTTCCCCGCTTGTCAGAAGCAAATCTTAAAAAATATATGGTGATGCAGGGGTTTCTTGGAGGCCGTCTACTTTGCCCTCACAGCAGGCCGCAGCAGTTTCTCCTTGTCCTGCTAATGGCGGGGAACTGCAGACTCCTCATTTTTCTGCTTGCAGCCAAAAAAACAAAATAGCAGCTAAAAAGTCTTTGGGAAAAGAACATTAAACTATCAGCCAGAGAATAAATGCTGCAGCATTTTTTTGGACCGTGTCAGGGGTCGAATTCCTCCCCACTCCCAGATGCGTACTCAAAATCTGCCGCCAAGTCGCTCTGTTAGGCCATTATATAGGCACTCTAAGGTTTATGTCTGAGACAACAATGTCAAAGGAGACGGTTTTCTCAGACTCACAGTATAGATTCTTATTTTATATAGTTGCTTATATTCTCAAATTCATGTCAGCATAAGGATGTTGTGTACATTTAGTTAGTGCTGTTTTTATTAGTAGTTTTAATAATAATGATAATAATAATAATGATGAAAATTATTTGAATGTAGAAAAACATGTGGTTTTCCTCTATAGATGCATTTTGTTGCAGAAAGAGTGAAAATTGATGATTTGACAGTTTACACATGTATGCATTTAAAAGAAATGGGAAATAGTGTATCTGAAGATAAATGTGTTTCCATTTGCAATACACAGAAGTACTTCCAGGCCTTATGCAAACATTTTTCTTGTCCTACGAGTGCTTTAAACACTATGTAGTTTAGTGTGGAGGCAGTATATTCCTACACAAAAATATCTGAAAATACCAACCAGTTTGACTTTGGTTTAGGGAAAAATTTAGAAAAATAAATGTTTTTGTTGGCAAAATTATTAGTGGACTTATTGATACACCTGCTGTCAATTCTTTGTATTGTCCACATTTAGTACTCAGTCTTTCTCTGTAACATCTGATATTGTTGCAGCATACAATAGAGTACAGCGTCTAAAGTCCTAAATCATCTTTTCTTCAAGTGTATAACCTCCCATCCAAGAGATTTTCTCATTAAGAGGTTTTCCTTTAGATGAGAACAATTAAAACAAATCACCACCCTTTATTGTGATAGAAAAGTAATATGATATAATCATTTGTTTTGTATTCTGGTGAAGCATTTCTGTATAGATATGGATCTTTTCTCGATCATTATTCTGCTGAAATAACCAAGTCGAACCCCATTTTTCAGTCTTTTAGCAGAAGTCACCGTATGTTCATTTAAAATCTCCAGATGTTTCAAAGAGTTCACTCTACCGAGGGTTTCCTTTGGAAGGAAAACTGGCCCACAGCATCCCAGATCCTCTGTTATGCTCAGTTGTGGGTGAGAGAGGCATTTTTACACATTCACCTTTTATTCCCATTGACTGACAGACCGGTCAGGTAGGCTTTTACAAACTCTGTGTTTACATTTGTAATGGTAGAACAGAAAAGGCATTTTCCTGGCAACACGTATAATAGTTGGCATGTAGCCTGTAATAATATGGCTCTCATGGCTTATGGATATATTTGTCTAAGCATCATTATGTCATATTGATACCCAAGAAATATATAAAATACAAATATCCTTTATTGGACTTCAGCGTTGAAGTTCCTTGAAACTTAAGTTAACTTAAAAACATAAAGTACATTAAAAATGCTTTGCATATATTTATTTTAAATGGATCAGTTGGATTAAAAAAGTAATTATTTAATAGAATTTGATTTTCCTTATGTCATGTTAGAGTCTTCTTCAGATGTTTTCTGTATACTAAGATAAAATTTTTGTGTGTCCATTTTAAATTTTAAATTACTTTTTTTTTTTTCTTAAATGATTTTGCTCCCAAAATCTGTCTGCACTGATTCACACATCAATAGCAGAGGTTCATCTGCCCGTCAGTCACACGTACATACATGCCCAGAGACAAAGTCAGACCCCCTGCTTTGCTCAGTCCACTGTCACAGGTCTCTCCCTGGTGGGCCGCTACTGTCCGGTCCCTCCAGACCCCCTGTCAGCGAGCTCCTCAGGCAGGGGGGACCAGGCAGCGTGGCGACAGGGGCCCTGAGGCTCTAATGCACACAGTGAAGCGGCACACAGGCTGGACCACTGAGCAGCTGGCACAGGAGCATGGGGATGGCTCCTCCCTTGGGGCGACGTGAGCAGAAGAATGACATGAAGACAGACAGGGAGAGAAGATGAATGTCTGGAATATCAAAATCACTGACAGGTACAGTTTCAGACAGCCAGGGCCTTACTCAGAGTTAGACAGAAGAAAATGGAAGTTCAGGGACCTTTGGCTTAGCTGCTTTCTAAAATGTGGTCTAATGTGGTCGGGGCAGATCTTTGACTCCACTGTGAACAGAAAGTTTATGAAATCTGCCAGATTACAAGTCAGATTTACTCCTCTTCAGCAAGCGCTTGCGGCCTAGCCTCCCCACAAAGAATGGCTCTAGTTTGTTTTTGTACAGAAAAAAAGACAGGAGAAATGTCTTTTCTCCAGAGACTAAGTGGTACTGACAGGAAAAAAGTGATCATGTTCAATTAAATTAGAAACAGATTTTGTAATTTGCTTTAAAAAAAATACTCTGCTTTTGAAATTTATTTAGTAAACAGATGCTGTATTTGTGCAATCAGGATCTGATTAGTGTGTATATATGGCTGGGTGTGTGGGTGTGTGAGGAGTCAGAGGCCAGTCAGTGGTGGTACTTAGGGACAAGGCCTGTTTTTTCTGGCTGGATGCTGCTGCTCAGGGAGGAGCTACAGTCACGTTTGTGACTCGGTTTGGTAAAATTCCTGTTTAAGGTCTTAAATTTCACAGATGACTTAACAATGCCCCCCTGCTGCTGGACCAGCCCTGCCAGTCACTTTGTTTTTCTGTTTGTTTTTCTGGGATCTGGACAGACTGTGTTTTTCTGAGGAATCGGGTTTCTTCGCAGCTCTCCTTGTATCAGTTCCTGACGCCCTTTTCAAAGACATCTGTTGTTTTACCAGAAATAGATTTCATTAAAGGTCTAATTCAGGTAATAGTTGCCTTTCTTTTGGGTCATAGCTGAGCAGGTAAAGATGTTTGCTTCAAATATTTACATGTTAATGATTGTACTGGGGTTTAAATATTTTTAAGAATTACAGATTAAAGCTATTCTCATCATACAGAGATGGCACATCTGCAGGGTGAGAATTAAATAAAGCAAAAAGGAGACACTATGTTCAGGCTGAAGCTGTGTTTCCTGCACAAAAAACTTTTTTAAGGGAAACTTTAGAAGCTGTCCTTTAAAAGGAGTTTGAAGCACTTTATTGTGCTTAATTTCTGTTGACACTTTAACATCATCAGCATTGGCTTTTTGCCACACATCTGCTTTCTAACTATATATCTGCTTTAAAAAA
>CAEFZX010018247.1:0-13890 GCA_903066825.1 Alfaro cultratus
GTCAATGTCTTGACTCTATTTTCTATTCATTTCACAACGTATGGTGGTGAATAAGTGTGACTTTTCATGGAAAACACAAAATTGTTTGGGTGACCCCAAACTTTTGAACAGTAGTGTATATATATATATATATATAATGCAACATCTGAGTTGGGAACTTTTGGTGCTGCATTAATCCTCAGGGAAATCAATGGATAAAATGTTTCACTCAGAATTTTTTATTCACTAGTCTCATTTCCCAGCTTTCTGGATATACGAACAAAAAGCTACTTAAAGAGGAGCAGTAAAAGCAATTTAGGTGGATTGTCTGTACTTCTGTACTTGCCAACAAGTACAGAAGTAACATGATAACATGTCCTAGATAACATCTACGGCATGTTATCATCTTTGCTTCCCTGATATTGAGCTTTTAGCATGTCTCAACAGTTATGAGACTGATAAAGTTTCATTCAAAAGCTTCTTCGGATTTGTTGCAAGGCTAAGCGCTAAAGAGTGAGTAAAGGGTCTTGAATGCAAATGCTACAATATTAAAATTTAAATTTGCAATAAATAAGTAAATAAACTGCATCAAAATCATTCCATTTATAATTATGTGCTGCTTTTTTGCATTTCTGGAGATAAGGATTTCAAACACAAGTAAATTTTTGTCAAGTTTCTCCTGACTGACGCTTCAAGTCAGCAACTTTTGGGCTGCTTCTCTTCTTTGAATTACAAACACGATGTGCAAGTTCAGCCGTGGTCTAAGACCAGGTGTTAGTTTGTCAAAGGCTGTTGCCTAAAGGTAATTCTGCTCTCACATTTACAGCCATGTGGTTTTCATGCAGCTGCTAGGTGGGAAAAGCGGGTGGACATGGACCATTGGCTTTAAGCCTGGAGAACGTCATCCACAGCAGGATGGATCAGCAGAGGAGTGGCAGCACCATGGATTAGTGCAGCCTGTCAAGGTCTGATGCTGCAGTGACAATTTAATCACTGAACTGGCTCTCTATAAAAAAATAAAGAAATAAATAACAAAATCAAGATGAGAGGAAGAAAAGCAAGAGAGCAAAGTTAAGAGGCTGAGCTCTTCATTTATGTGACATAATTTGTCACATCAGATTCTTCTAATACTGCTGTCAATGTCTCCTGGGTCTGGGAGAAAAGAACAACATAAACAGGCTCATGGAGATAAACACAGACTTGGGCGCATTCAGTTTATCCCTATGCTTAAGCCCAGTAGCAAGCTATTAATGAAAATCACTCATTTCCCTTAATAGAAACATTCTAGCTTTTTCCTAGAATTCTTGAGGAAATGTGCATAGATGTTTCACTAGCATGCACAGTTCTTTGGCCGCGTATTTACCACTTTACAGGTTTATTCAGCTCACTATCACCAGAAACACCCACACGTGATTGCTACCTGACCCGTCTAATTAAGAAATAACTTAAAGTCAACCTGCTGACATGAACTAGGCTAAAAGATCTCAAACAACAACACATGGCGATCTTATCTAAAGTAGTGAATCACAGTCTGAGCTATTAGTCACAAATGTCGAAAACATAAAACAATTAATCTTCTCAGGAGTAGTTGGCCTGTCAAAATATTTCAAGAATGCATTAATGAGTCATCCAGGAGCTTAAAAATGACACCAGAGAAAAATCTAAAAAACTGCAAAAGCTCGGTTAGGGTTAATTCATAATGTTTATGTTTCAACGACAAGAATGATACTGGACACAAAAACCGTTTTCCATCACTGCTCAACTGAAAGGAGAATAAGGTAATATGCAAAAAAATATCTTGGTGTGACTTCCCAAATTATTCTGTGAAATGCTAACAAAATAAAGGCTTTGAAGCCTTTATTTTAGCTCAGTAGAAATAAAGTCGTGACTTTATTGCTACCGAGATCCTATGGCCTGAATGGCTTAGCATGCCTTCTCTTTGCGGATGAATTATAAAAATTCTGCAAGAGATTGTGGGCCAAAATTCTTCCACACCAATAGGGATAAAGACTCACTGCCAGTTATTGCAAAAGCTTTAAACAACTGAATCACAGCTACTTAACACATTTATGGGCAATTATTTTTTCACATAGGGATGAGTAAGTTTGGAAAGTTTTTGTCCATCCAAAAATTATATTATAATTTCAAAACTATTTTATGTTCACTCAAGTGTCTTTAAGCGTAAGAGTTGAGTAAGTGTCGCAATTAAATAAAATCTCAACAAATCTGCAAGCTGGCGAATGCATTTTAACAGCATAATAAATACCAGTTATTTTTTTATTTGGTAAAAGACGTTCCTAAAAGTTATCGATTCTCACAGATGAAGTCTGACGGAAGAAAGCATAAAGAAAAATAAATCATCCAATAGCTCTCTGTACTGTATGCTAGCACAGCACTGGATGAAGCAATCAAATGTGCAAATCCCATTATGAATTATTCACAATAGCTGTTATGGATACCATTAGGTAGCAGTTATTTTGATGTTTGATCAATGGGAGTTGATGGGTAAAATATGATGCAAAAGACAGAGCATTTGATGTATACCAGCAGAGCAGGCTCATGATAAGTGAGTCAACAACTATTTTTTCACCTTCTGGTACCAAACTAATGAGGGAAGAAGTTACCATGGTGATGGTAGACATGAGCCGCCGTTCCTTGCCAAGCTTTTAATGCAAACACAAAGACACAGCTTAGATGTGATTTCGTCTAAGCTGTGAAGAATAAAAGTGAAGCCATTAAATTGGTTCTAATTTCCAAAGGAGTGGTAATACATAAAGACATGGGCAACTCTGACCTGTTCCTCTGTAATTACCTTTATAAATAGCATCAACCTTTTTATACCTCTTCTGTGCTTGCTTGTCAGTTTAATTCCACTTTTATTTGACACCAACTGAACCTATAATTATTTTAACATTTTTTCCATTTGATCAAAAGTCAACACTCATTACAGCAGGATTACCAAATATGCATTTTAACATTTTGAAGCTGAAACATTTTAGATCTTTTTTGTTTTTTCAAGCTATTACACAATTCAGGCCATCAAATCTTTTATATAGATGATTCCCACAAATTAGAACAAAAAGTGTTCAAATATCCTTGGAAATTAAGATGGTAAATTGTCACTGTTGAAATCACCCATTAAAATGCAAAACGCCTTCCGTTTAATTCCCTCTGCTCTGCTGCGTCTGGCATTACAATTTTCCTATTGTCTCGATTATCATTATGAGTTTGCATATCAATAATAATGAATATTATTCTAAAGTCATTATATTGAAATTATTGGATATAAATGCAAAGACCAATTAATGCATATTCTCGTCATGTTTTTGAGAGATGATGGCAGAAACAAGTTGTTTCAGGATAAGAGGAAACTTGCAGCAGCTTGCGTCATCTGGCAGCACAAGGCAGCTGCTGTTTACTGTTGTTGATACAATACTCATGCAAGTCAGGAAGCATTTTCCTTAAAGAATTTCACCATGCGATATGTGCAAGATACATTCCGTTTAACGCCTGTTAAAAGGAATGTTGCCAGAGGAGTACATGCACATTTGCACCTTTCATCATGTCAAACGTTTGCGACTGTTGCCGTTAGATTGGTTATTTTTGACCAATAGCTAAAATCCACAAGAACAAGCAACAAAAGAATATAAAATATTCTGTGGCTGAATCTGTAACAACAAAAATTACAGTAGAGATTTTCAGAGAAAGAAAAACTTATTTTATTTACGCAGAATATATCATAGTTTTATTATGCAATACAATCATTTCACTGAAGTTTAGAATTTTAAGTAGCAGCCTGGCAATAAGTCTGTAGAAGAATCTGATTGAAATTTAAATTAAAAGACAACATGCAAAGGTATTTGTGTTGTATTTACATAAGCAGTGCCTTGAAAAAAATTACCCTAAACTTCACATTCTGTCCTTTAACACCTGCTAATTTCACTATGTTTAACTTAGATTTGTATGTACTGCACATACAATCTGAAAAATGAGGCTTGCATTTGTATCCATGGCCCCATGAGTCACAGCTTTAGAGTCACTCTTCGCTGTAGTTACAGCTGCAAGTCTCTGAATGCTTTTCACAGCTAGAAACAAAAGATGCATCCAATTATTTGCTAAATAACTCAGTCTGTGATCAGTGTTAAAGTTTTATGACAGATTCTCAATTTGATTTTGGTCCAAATACAAAACTACACAAAGCTGAACCAATTAGTAACTCTAACTCTCCTACAAACGTACACAACTACTTTGTTGGTTGCTCATGTTAAATTTGTGATTTTAATACTGAAAGTGCAGAAAAATGTTGAAAGGCACTGCATAAATAAATGCAGCATTAATGTCTTTGTATCAATAAACTGAGGGAATTGAGGTCTCTAATGTTTTACTCATTCTTCTGGTTTCTTTTGTGGCTTCCTAGATGTGCTGTTCATAAACTCTGAATAATTTTGATAGGTTGGGAAGTTTCACAACTGTTCCATATTCTCTGAACCACATTAAGAACCAAAGAACAGATAAAGTCATGGCTTTCTAGTCTTCCCTAGACTGATAGCTGTCAATGAGTTTGTAGTATGTCTTTGAGTTTCTTTAGACTGGATACTTTCACTAGTTTAGCCTACCTCATATTGTCAGGCAGGTGTTATTTCAAAATGTCTTCTTTCTAAAAGTCTACTATTAACTCTACAAGTCAGGTATTAATCAGGCCTGTGTGTGAAACAAAACGTATCCCAGGTTTCCAAAAAATATGGTAAATCAAAGTAAATTCATAATTCAACTGCGGAGTAATTTTTGGATCAAACTAGTTGAAACAGACGCTTCCTCTTGACTTTTGTAGTTACTCAGGTTATCTTCGCCATATATTAAAAGACGTTTGATGATACGAAACATAAAGTGTGACAAAAATGGGAGAAATCTGTATGGGGTAAATATAT
Source organism: Alfaro cultratus (assembly GCA_903066825.1). NCBI lineage: Eukaryota > Metazoa > Chordata > Actinopteri > Cyprinodontiformes > Poeciliidae > Alfaro > Alfaro cultratus. Next base: position 4,908 of record CAEFZX010018247.1, read on the forward strand.
TTTTAAAGCCCTGTATCTGGGTCAGCGGACCAGCTGCTACAACACAGGAGACACATGGGAATTATGACAAAGAACAACTTCTCTTTCAATTTAGATCATTGGACAGCTTCACCTAAAACAAGGCTGTTAACTGATGTACTTAGGTTTGGGAAATTGAGTGTAGAGCATATCAATAAAGGAAAAACATTTCACTAAGAGCTGTAGTTGCTAGTTTAAGCACCAGATCTCCCCTGTGGTTCCAAAAGACAGACAAACTCTGACAGTGTCTTCTGTTTTCTCTTTACCTGGACGAAGAACGTCATGAAGCAATCCTCTGGTGGAATGAAGTAATTTTATCAGAGTAGCTCTGGAAAATGTGTAGATTTGCATACTTGACACTGATCAGTTCTTACAACTCTACATCTACAATGTAAATGAGCATTTTTTGTTTCATAACAGTACGTGGTGACTCATGCATAAAATATGCTTAGTAATTCAGATGATGCATGGTCTTTATTTTTAGACAGCTACAAAGCAAGCATTCCCAGCACTGGTGTGAAATGGATTTTGATAGGTACATTTAAACTGACTGACAATGTGGAATGTTTATTGTTTATTTATTTTTTGTTAAAACTTTAATTTTAGAAGGATTTTTAAAAAGGTTTCACACAGCCTCTTATTCTCTTGTTTTACACATGTTTATTTTCCTCTAGCTTCCTTTAGCTTCTAGCCCACATGCTTTGGAGTGCTAGCAGTTTTTCTTGTTGCTAATCAATTAGAGTAAACATCTCTGCAAATTGAATTAAAAGCTTGATTTACCTCTAATTACTAGTGGGCTGAAAATATCATTGGCATTTATGCTGTACTCCTATCCTGCATGTGGCTATATTGTCATTTTCAGAGGTCAAAATTATATAAATTATTTTACTTCTTCTGTCTTGAATTTATGAAAAAGCCCAGATACAAAACTACGCCTCAAAATCATATTAAAGTTTTTATTTGGAAAGCCTTATTAGCTTTGGCAAATGAAAAATTGTTGGGGAGGAGAATATTGGAAGAGATACTGGAGGAGATGGGAAGAAAATTATGAAATTTATTCATTATGATTTCCAATCTGTTCACAAAATCAAAATAGCTTGCAGATGTCATCTTATGCTGACATCTTATAATCTGAAAAAAAAAAAGAAAAGTGTTTACAACCCCACACTATAATTTCATTTTGTGATATTTTGTGTGGAAAAACCAAGAAAACAAAGCATGTAATTGCATGGTGAAATAAAAATAAGCGATGGTTAGCATCTCTTTTTACAAACAAAAATCTGAATGGTGTGACTTGACAGCCCCTTGAGCCTTGGAAGATGTGTCCACTGATTTGAACATCTATAGAAATTGAAATGTTTGCCCATTCTTTGCAAATTAGCTCAAACTCAGTCAGTTTGGGTGGAGAGTGTCTATGAAGAGCAAATATTAAGTCCTGCCACAGAGATTCTCTGTAATACAGATATAATACAGTAATAAAATATTACCTGATATTTAGCTCCCTCTGCCTTCCCCTCTGCCAGTATAATGCTACCATCACCAGGTAAACTGCGAGTTGAACGTCTTGTGGTTCTCTTTTGACAAAGGCTTTTTTTTATTCCACAGAGCCCAGCGTCCGCATTCTCAAAGGTTCTCTGAATAATCTCAGAGAGCACCTTCTTCAGCCTCAAAATTCCTGCCAACGAGTCCTAGCTTAAGAGTTATTCAGTCAGCAGTTGAGAGCAACTCTGAGCTACGAGACGATTAAATTTTTATCTTAGTGAGGTGTGGTTGACCCTGTAGCTAGGTGTGATTCTGTCAATCATCTTCCCTGCTAACCCTCTAGAAGATTTGAAAGATAATCCATGGACTTTGCATAGCATCAAAAATGTTTAAAACGTCTCAACAGAATTTCTTTAGTTAGATGTTTTCTTTTAGTGGCAAAAAATTTTGATAGTAAAAGTTTTCTCAAAGCAAACTCAGAGTTCACACTTTACTCATTCTACCAATGTCGTTAAACAACATCCACATGGCAGTGATTTTTGAGTTAAATGATTATATTCCTCCAATTTAGTGGGATGAATATAATCCTCCCACTAAATCGGGAGGATTTAGTTGCTTCTTTTTCTGTCAGGAAAAAGAAGCAACCTTTCAGCAAAAGTACCTACAACCCCGTAATCATTCTTTCACACAACAGGAACTCAACTGCAGGAAAACTGGCAGACAGTGTCTCTAGGTTAGGTCTCCAAGTCTCTCCTGAGCCTGATATTCAATCATTCAACTCCCACTAATTATAGCCCAGAGTAATGATTGTTCCAAGTCTTCAGGGTTTTCTGATGCTCTTGCACAGGTGATACATTTCAGTCCATACCAAACCTGATCAGCTTAAGATTACAGAGCTGTAATGGGATCTAAAAACATCAGAGAACAGAATAAAATGTTTTTTTAATGTACAATCTTAATGGTTATGTTTTTGTACACTAAATAATAAATTATCTGTTTAAACATTTTGATAAATAATAAATTGTGTTTTTAAGTAAGACCACAACTCTTGGTATGTTTGATTTTTATTTTTTTTTTTCCATATTTACTTCTCTTTCAGAATATTGTCTCATGCTTATGTTTCATCCTCTACATCACACAGATGTGTTTTTTCTCTCTTATTTTATCACTTATTTAGTAGATGGAGATGTAAGCTTTGTTAATCCAAGTATAGGTACTAATACTTGGATTATTATTATTATTCACTACCAATCACAGAACTTCTCTCTCAGGAGACCATGTCTTATCATGTATTGTTAAAGAGATATCAGATAGATTTCAGTGCTGATTTCCACAGTGCATTTTGCTGAAATAACAACCAGGCAAGTAAAAACAAGTTAAAAGGGAAATACTTGCTTTATTTTTTAGAAAATGCAATATAATCCTGCAATAATTGTACCTGCAATCAACATTTCTGAAACTGTGAAAAGCGAAGTTAATAAAATATGACCTGAATTCTGAAAGCATAAAATTAGAGCTGACACATCTCTTTAATATTGCAGCCAATATACTCCTGCATGGTCAGTAACTCCAACTTTAGAGAGTAAAAATACTTTAAATGCAGTTTTTTCCTCAAATATATCTTGGGGACAGTTGATCATATTGACAACTGTAATGAGGTTGGCAATTTTGACTCTCTGGCCCTTATCCATGGAATCTTAATGCTTTAGGAATATGTTGGTATCTATCTGATTCTATTCTTCGCCTTAGTCGTAAATCAAAAATTTAAATCATCTATTTACACAATCAACACCAAAAATAGTTCAAGTTAATTTAATAAACAGAAGCATGAACAAACATTTTGTTATGCTCTGCGGCATAAATGTTCAGCATGTTGGGAAACTGCAGTAAATAGTTTTGGGCAGCATCAGCCTGCTGTACATTGCAGCGTTCAACTCATGCTCCATGTAGTGAGGTGAATTTGAACAATGTCACAGCAGACTCTCAACATTCCCAAGGTTTCCCTTTTTTAGATTTATGGTGCTACTTATGAAACAGGGAACCATTTTAGCAGGTAATTATTGTACTGTGTCTGGTAGTTATCAACACAGCTGTAGTCAAGAGCCTTGCTTGAATATTTGCAATTATTAGCCTCCATGATAAATTTCACTACCAAGAATTCATATTTTGCTAGCCTTAATAGGGTGTGAATAGCTAGAGGAATGAGACTATCAGCAACTTATACATGGGAAATAAATTATACTAAAATGAGTTGCACTCAATATTATTTTCAAATTCATTCGCAGTCCTCACTTATAAGGTTTCCTTCATTTGTGGCCATAACTTGTAGACTCTGATCTGCTTCACCTCAATTCTACAGCCAACATTACTGTTAAAACGCCTTATCAGCTATCTAAAAGCACTTTTATATCTTCTCATAGCTTTCTCCTCCTTTGCAGACATCAATTATTTTCATTTTCAAAATGCTACAAAGATGCTTTGACAAGACCGAGATTGCTAAGAGAGTGTTTGAAGAATCTGAAATTTGCATCACCTCATCTCTAACCTTGTGCCACAGGTACTGAGAGCTAATTAAGATCTGCAACATCAAGGGGCCACTTTTTTTTTTGGGTTGCCAAATATATGAATATCAGCCTACCCTTTATTAAAATGATTTTATCCAACTTATATTATTTTATCTCTGGCTACTCATTCCACCTTCTCTCCTGTAAAGTCCAGTTCATCTTCTATTCAAAGAAAGATAGAGAAATGCATTTTTTTCTGTTAAAGATTGTAAAAACATAATTAGATATCACTAAAGATCACTAAAGCCACTAGGCGGATCCAGAAATTTAAATATAAATAGATATGAAATTGTTTATTTGATAGATTGTTGCATGTTAGCAATGCTAATCCATATAATTTTATGAAAATAAGCCCCACAACGGGGTCATCTGTTCTTTTTCGTCATTTCAAACATGGTGTCTCTATGGGCAAAAGAAAAGAACTTAGAAAGAATACAATGTATGATCAAAGAAAGGTCTTGCAGAAGCTCCTCTTTTAAACCTTTCATTAAAATGCATCACAGATTAAATGGGTCATATCCGACAACATTTATTCCAAGGTTAAGATATGAGAAGAGAGACATTTCATGAAATTGCTATCATTATTGAAGCTTTTGTCATATCAAAGAAAGAACATGGGGTAAATCATATTTGGACCCAGTGTGCCTTTTGCATAGAAATCCTTTAATACTTTGGGTTGTACAAATCATATAATTTGACTCATGATGGTTGTAGAAATGAGTAATTTAGATTCTTTTCCTCAACAATTTCCAGCATAAGGAAACAATCAAATCTTAATTAAAATTCCAAAGTAGAAATGTACCGGTACAAAGAAGTTGCACACTGGTCAGACCCAGTCAGTTTTCCACATTGTTGAGACTGACTGGTAACCAGACAGCTGAAAACTCAAAAATCTGACATTTTTCCAGTCAACACACCATATGACCTGCTGCCAGATCATGCTGACAAGAAGAACAAAATCTTCAAGAAAGAAAATCCAAATTTTTTACATGTTGAGACATGTTTGTGGTTCATTCATGCTGAGAGAGCAAAACTTAAAGCAGATAACAGTAAGTCTCAAAAAATACCCTACTCTTCTTCATCCCTTTGAACTGTCACACTATACCTGTTGTGAAACAAGCTTGATTCGGAAATGTAACAATAAGGTCAGGATCTATATTCTTTGAAGAATACCAGACAGCATCAAGTAATGCTAGCTGGAGTAATTGTTCATAATTGAAGTTAGTCACACACATTTATACGTAGCACAGTTTTACGATTAGGAATGGGCAATATGAAGTAAATTGCTTTTTATAATACTGAAAAAAAATTACAGTTAAAATGTAGTAGATTGTCACTGCAACAAACATGAATATAACTCTAAAACCACTCTAATATACTTGCATACTCTATTATCAAACATTAATCTTTTCAGCACTCAAGATGCTGTGCAGCAGTAAATGATAATGGCATTCAACTATATATATTAGAAACAAATAACACCCTAATAAAAAACAGTATTCTGCTCTTTGAACAAATAGTAGCTAGTTTGGTATTTGTCCTAACCATGTTGTCACTTTTAGGGGTTAAACATTATCAATCAGAGTTTATCTTCATGAATCACAGCTTTAATTGCAATAATTATTTTTCTCTGAGATAGTGATAAGCATTGCAAAAATTATCCATTCCTACTCCTACTATATTTCCTTCCCAGAAATCCAACTCGTTTTAAATCGCCAAAAAGTTTCAATCGTTGCACCTTCGTAACCGGGGTTATGAAATGGAGGACAAAAGAAGGATAGAATGAAAAATGTCCCTAACCCTCACACATCAACACAAATCTCACTTACCTGCAATGTCTGTGAACCCCAGCCACAGTTTCAATGATGGAGCATTCTCCATCATTCAGGCAGAAGGCGCGGTCCTTATCCTCCACACATGACTTAAAGACCTCTGAACGTACACTTGGTGGTGTTGGGGCAAGAGCTGAAGGAACAGAGAATGAGAAGAAAGATTAGAGTTGGAAAGAAACCATGTTTCTTCCCCGACTTTCTTTTCCTTCTTGTGCCTCTAAAATCCTAGCTAGCAGAGAAGCATGATTTCATTTTTTACATTTATTTGACAAATTACTCTATAGCATTTCGTCTAGTGTACTAAAATGGCCACTCTCTTCAGACTCGAGGAGGCATTTATTTGTTTCTGATTTATGAAACTGAGTGGGCTAAACATAGAAAGCTTGGGAATCTTTTTATTTAGTAGGAAACGATTAATATGAGTATTCTCAGCTTTACTGCTTCTGTGTGCTTGATTGGATAGATAGGAAAATGGTGGCAGTTTAAAGCACTCTAAACTGTTTTTATATTCTCCTGTTGTGTCCACAGTTTTTCACAAATAACAGCACACCCGTGTTTTATTCTCAGTGTGCTCCATTTTTAAGTGATGCAAAATGAAGTCCGGTCGGTGCTTCGACCTGCATGCTACCAAGCAAAGAGGCAGACCAAGGATAGTCCATCTGACTTGTCGGTAATTTTCTGCTTCCAGGCTGACCCTAAACTGCTCCCACACGAAGAGCATGGCTGCCATGAGCAAGCACTGCAATGCAGGGTTCTCCACCCAGTGAAATATGCACAGCTGTCAGCCAAGTTATCAGAGCAACATAAATATTCTGTGTGAGACTGCACACTAATGAGTGTGAATAAAAAAAAACCCACAAAGGGACATGCATGCATACCCCTCCACACACACACGCACGCAGGCACACATACACAGAAATGATCACTCTCACACACTTTTTGCACCACGTAACCAAGCATCAAAAATGGGATTGACTGGTATTATGCCCAATGTCACGCCACTACAATTGGATTACACACAAATTCTCTGTTCATCCATTTATTTTGTGCACCCAGTCACACCTTTCTAAACACACTTTTATTCACAAGTCATATTCCGGTAATTGTCTTTCATTTTGTGTGAATCTGCCACATATTTCATGCCTGATCGGCTTTGTATTGCTCTCTCGCTGGAAAATGACCTCTTTTTTTATTTCAGCGGAGACTTTCGTGACCAACTGCATGAGGAGAGAGGGAGGGAAAACTGTAAAATCTGTTTGTTTTGTCTTGGAGTCCAGCTCAATCTATGTTTTGTTTATGGCTATTGATCTCTAAATCTAGGGCTTCTTGATGTAAGACCTCAGAGATGATGAGAGATCAGAGGGAACACAGAAAGAGATATATGCTGCTCTTGGGGCCAACAGAAACACCACACTGACAGAGTTAAAACTCTAAAGGATAAAATCAGGCTTGCTGAAAATTTTTTATTTACAAAATTCTAGTGTTTTTTCATGAGACAAAATGTATTAATGAACTATATTTACATGAGATTATAGCCAGGTGGCTACTTTCCATCTCCAATCCCAGTTTGGAGCAAAAGCATATAATAAATACAGAAGTAAAAACGATGAAATAACACCACAGAATAAGAAATACATAAAACAACCTTGGAGATCTTGATATTTTACCATGTTGTCCCAACTTAGTCGTTCCTGTTATTGGACTACAAGGCAATGATGACATGATTTGAGGGTTTTATCCAACATGTTTAATGTGTGTTTATGAACTATTTCAAGTGGTTTTACAACTGTTTTGCTGGCCAATGGAAAAACTTATCAGTATGTAATATAAAGAGTAGTCATGGCATCAAAGTATAACTTGGCACTTTCTAGAGTTAAATTATTTCTTTTCAAAACTGTGAATCCAAGAAAACCCCTAAATCTTTGAAGTGTTGCACCCTTTATAATTTTTTATTTTATTTTTATCTTGGATAAAAAACAAAACAGTGATCAGTTTTGGATAATTTAATATTTAAATGAGATCTCTGGATCCAATCAAGAATTTAAGATATAACATAAAAAGCTTATGGTACTATTGATTTATGGCTAAAATGTCTAGAGTTTCTATAAAACAAGGAGGAAATTATATGAGCAATTAAGAACAAAGGGGCAGAGAGAGAAGGTCCTACAACGCTGAAGTAAACATTAATATTGACTTTACAGAAGGCAAATGAAGTTGCATAAAAATACATTCAAAAGCAGCTCTGAAAGGTATTATGTTTATGTGCCACATGTGTTTTTATTTAGAGGTCTTCAGTGTGTGGGAATGAGAACAAAAACTTTGCTTTCACACACCAGATTGTACACTGTAATATTAATTCCACATATTCCCAGAGTGGGATGTTCAAAAGGTTAGCTATTCCAAGATGCTTCTTTATTAATAGAAAATAGAGCACAATGGTCCCAATGGTGAGAACGTCCCTCGCAATAATTGTCATGGTCTTCAAAACTCCCTCGTATCTATCATTTAAAAAGCCGGAGTGACTGGTGGTGCATGAGAGAAACAACACAACAGATATTCAGAGACAACCCTCTAAATGTTCAGTCAAAGCTGAAAGTTTAAAGCTTAACGTTTTCTGACGATTTTCACTTTATGGATGACCTTTGGTCTACTGACAGGGTAGCCAAGGTCATGAAGAGGATCATCTGGTCCTCGAAAACGTTACGAACATGCCACCGTCTCCAGATTGAACAGCAAAGCTGGAGCAAAGGGCCTACCCTGAACACTGATCTCTGATGACGCAAGCACAGTCTGTGTGGAAAGCGCCACAAGAACAGCAGTCATTCATGTGTCGCATGTTGTTGCCAGAGCGGGAAGGGGAGGCTTAGAACAAGGTCATGGAGGCGCTGATAACACAATACTCTAGGAATCCATGATGATATATGATAGGTCGGTCTTATTTTTTTTCTGCAAGTGAAGGAAGCCCAACCACAGCAGCAGTTTTTACATCTTCCCTTCATACAAATGAAGGGAAGATATATATATATATATATATATATATATATATATATATATATATATAAATTTATTCAATTGAAAAAAAAGACT
>CAEFZX010018249.1:0-11629 GCA_903066825.1 Alfaro cultratus
AGCTCCATGGCTAGCTCCATGGCTAGCTCCATGGCTAGCTCCATGGCTAGCTCCATGGCTAGCTCCATGGCTAGCTCGTTGTTACTGTCTCTTTCTCTGCAGTTGTGGAATCACAATGTCTGGGATCATGAGCGCCCCCTGCCACCAGCTGAGTTTCTGAGCATTTGAATGAAAAAATGTGAAAATTCAGCGATTTTTGAAGAAAAAATAATCACAATTGGTTAAGCTAAATAAAAAAAAATACTTTACAGTACAAACCACAGGGTGAAAATAAGAATATAAATAATTTTATCATTATATTTTTCCATTATGACAGGCTGTGCCTCACTTGCCTCCCCTGACTGCACGTCACTGATACGGACCACTGCAGAATAACAAGAGCTGCGGTTATGGAGATGCTCTGACCTATTGTGATTTGGCTCCTTTGCCAAACTTGATGAAATCCTTGCATTTGCTGATTTTTCCTGCTTCTACACATCTACTCTTAGTAGAAACTGTTAACTTTCTCTTTAATATTATCTTAATTCCTTTTCCACGATAAAAATATTATGGATTTCCTCGTGGAAATCCATAATATTTTTTATATAAAAGTTTAAGCTTAATTGTATCTATTTTTTTTTTTGCTAGTAGTTTGCTAGTATCCCATTCATATCTTGATTCATACAATATTTTACTATTGAAACCAGAGTGAAACCAGTAGCTAGCAGGCTCTTAAGTGTATTTAATTTATGTAGTGAGAGGAAGAGTGGTTCAAAACTCTGACAACAAAAACCTTTTACTTTAATTTGCAAACAAAATCTGACAAGAATTTAAATGATTGCATCATCATAAAGTGCTTAGATTTTTGTGCTTGAAATGCATGCAAATCAATGGGTTTGTTTTGCTTGTTTTACATAAATAGCATCTCATTTGAATAGTTAAACCTAATTTCACAGAAAAGCAATAAAAGAATGATTTGCCTCAGTGTAGGTAATCACTGTATCTAATGGGCAGCACTGCCATTTTCTTGACCTGAGACATCTACTTAAACAGATTTGTTGTACTGTAGCACTTTGTCAATGATATATAAAACAATAATAAATGAACACAAAAAAAGGGCGTCGAACATGAAAGTTTCCAATTCAAATTTCACCAAGACTTTCAGGAAGCTGATTTACCTCGGAGGAAACCTAAATAATAAATATGACGGACACACACAGCCTCAAGAGACTCGGTGCTTTTCAAGCATGCCCACTCATCTCACAGTTCAGCTTTATTCCACTGGCCTTATGCTACGTGGATAAAGGCACAGTTGGCCTGAACTGCAGCCAGAGGATTGAGACTTTTTTTAAGAAGGGCTGACATTTACCCAGAGTACACTAAGCTATTTGGCCTCACAGCAGTCACTCAGCCGCCCTGCGCCCTGCTACTCTTGCCGTGGCATATGGGTGCCATTTAAGACGATGTGAGGGTGCAGTATTTGGTTGAGAATATATCAAGACAAAAAAAAAAACAAAACTCCACACATTAACACTTTGACACACAGTCCGTTTTCCATTATGCAAACATCTCCTCTCGTGCTATGAGCCTTCCCTTAGACCTTAACTTTCATTATTAGACAGGGGCTCTCTAGCACCGGCTCCTTTTGATTGTCACTGGTGGCGGCTCCTGTGAGCAGGTGTGACGGCCTCGCCAGCAGAATTCGCTCTAGCAGGGACATGCAATTAGCCGGCTCTCAGACATCTAGACCTGTTGAGGTCTGTTTGCTCCACCGGTAGAAAAGTACATTATTAAGAGCTTTCTTTTTTTTTACTTGTCACTTCTTGCCAGACAGGGCAGACGACTTTAGATTAAGCTATGTTCAGTGCAAATATCTGTCCTTAGACATCCAAGGTTGTCTGCTCAGTACAGACTGATTTTGCTCCTATAGCTCTGTGTGTAAAACACGCTTTGTAGTTTACCGTCTGAGGCTAAAAAAAAAATTGACCAAGAATGAGGGAGACATTGAGATTATGTTGGATTGTGTGTACAGGTGTGTCTGGGAAACGCATGAACTGGCATGAGTGGTAACTCATGCCAGTTCATGAGTTCCCACTCATGCGGCATTATGAAAAGAGTTAATTAAAATATAACCAGCTTGCATTTCTAAATCTTGAATGAAACAACTTCTGTAACTTCTGTTTCCAGCATTCAATGACAATTTGAGGTGAGAAATTGTTTGGCCATAGATAAAGCATTTACAAATACTAACCTGTAGCTAAGGAAATTTATCGAATCAATAATTTTGGGTTTGTGCTGAAAACCATTCACTGTCAGTTTTTATATCATAAATAGTGGTCAGCCTATAGTTTGGTCATGATTTCTGTCTTCAATTGAATTCTGAGTTCTTCTACAAACAACTAGTATTTATTTATTTTTTTGTTAATTTTCCATAAAGCAGCTCATGTGATCTGGATATAATCCAAAATTGAAAATTCCCCAAATAACGACCTCTCCTGCTAGTTGACTGAAATTGAGATTTCGACTGACCTCATAAAATAAAGTTGAAACAATATTAATAAACACTGTTACTGTTAAAATAGAAGTTGTTATTGTTTGTAGATCCTGCAGGAAACAGATTGTGTAGTTGGCAGCGTTGTTTGTAGCCAGCACTCTGGAGCATGAAATTCTGTTCAGCACGGTTCCCGAATAACTTTCAGCTGAATTCATAAGCATCTTTTGCCACCGTGTCCATAAACTCTTTTATAGTCATTAGCTTGTATTTCTGGACGCTGCGGGGAATCTGTGCTTGTGCAACTCCCGTTTGCAGCCGGTTTGGTAAATAACACTCCAAGGTAGGAAATGGAGAGTATACAAGAACATTAATTAAAATGTTAATATTTTACATCAATTACAATGGTAATATTAAAACTGTTTGCTAATATGACACAGATGCCTTTCCAAAAGGGTTTAAAATACAACAGAGTGGAAAAAAGTAAAAAACAATGTAGCTCTAAGACGCTTATTTGGCTATTAGTATGCAAACCTGTCCCTTTTTGTGTTTGTTGTATGCAACCAGCAAAAAAGAAAAAAAAAAAAGGCTCTAGCACTATGAGTGGTGTGGTGGAAAAATCCGCTAGCCATGGGAAATAGCCTTGCTGTAACTTAGACACAAACTTATCCTATCAATAAGAGGCTGAAACTTTCCCACCAGATCTCATGGCAACACAACACCGCTCCCAGACACCGTCGGAGTTATTAATCTATTATTAGCTGCTGAGGCGGCTGCAGCTTCTCCTCGCCGCGCTCGCCCCATTCCCACCCCGGCGACACAGGACTGTCATCATAGATGACTGGCTTCTAATTGGATACAGTGGAGGCCGCATCCGAGCTCTGCGTGCTGGGAACGGCCATCGAGTGCCGCGGAATCAAATTTTCAATTAAGCGAGCCCCAAAATGCCAGAACTAACGTTTCTCAGTGAGAAGCCAAGCTGATTACTCTGCGAATCACATCTGAGGGGAGGATTTTTTTTTTTTTTCTTTTTTGCATAAACTGATTACAACAAGATGACTGAGGAGAAGCAATGGCGGCGAGAGCACTGAATGAGGTGTGGACCGATCTGGAACAGAAAATGGGGGTGGTGGTGGTGGGGCACCTGTATTTTCCATCTCCTTGAAAAAAAAAAATAATAATAATGGTTTAGCTGTTTTTGCTGACGAGTGGAAGAAAAACAGTATGCCAACACCCAGCACAAGGACTCACACTACATAAATACATAAATCTAGACATATACATGTATATAGTTGGAGGGGGGGAGGGAAATGGGAGAGAGAGGAGACAGTGAGGCAGCTGTAAAAACATAACTTCCCAGTATCAGACGAGACTTGAGAGGAAATATGGTGCAATTTTTTACAGCTCCGTGCCTGTCAGGGTGAGTAAAGAGACCCCTGTCCCACAGACCTTTGCAGTCCACACACGCATCTCGCTGTGGTGTCACTGAGTGGGTTGTGAACATTTGCCTTTTTAGCCTGATTTAAAACAACTTGTTTGTCAGTAGTTCCTGCATCGCTGATTTTTATTTATGTATTTTTTTGCAGTTTCTCCTGGGGAAGACATTAGTCTGCGACCCTCGTCTTCACTCCAATATAAACAAGTGATTTCATCTCTGAAATGGTGGTAAATGTTCATATTGCTCCAATGATTCTGCCTTTGCTCTTGGTATTAGTTTTGCCGATGCGATTTAAAAGAAATGCAATTCATCAGCAGCAACAGATTTCTTTAGCAGTTTGTCTTTTTTTCTTCAGCTCCCATGCATGCTGTGTGTCTGCATGTGCAGAAGAAAATGTGTAAGCATTGCATATCATTAGGAAAACTGCCATCTGGATAGTAACTATGCTTTTTCTTCACTCCCTCTCTCATTATTCTCTCTTTTTTTTTGCCCTATTCACACAATTGGTACATTAGATTAAATTTAAATGATCTCCTGCATGCGCGGACAGATGCGCGCGCAGACTCGTGCATCGCAAGAAGAAAAAAAGAAAAGGGAAGACTCTGTTCCTTGGGTTGCGTAACATCCAGCGGAGGATACAATGGCGTCTGTGCACTCCCACGCGTGCCCTCTCTGTCTCCCGCTTTCCTATTATCACCTTTGCCAAAGAATAAACACTCTGACTCGGGGAATTTCTATCAAAGCTCCAAACTGCCAAAAAAAAAAAGCATGCCATCTTCATTTCTGCAATCCTTTGCAAAAAAAAATTAAAAAAAATCTGTTTATCCACTCTGTAGTCTTTCACCCTTCTGCATCCTCTAACAACACCCCGCCCTCAACATGCCAACTCTCCCTTGATGCTCTAGAAACAAATTGCTTTGTCCACACGGGGAGTTCAGCCAGAGCACATGAGCGTCGACAGCTATAGTCTTTTCAAGAGGAGAGGTGGAGGGGGGGATTACTGCATGGTTGTATTAAGGTGGATTAGGACTTTGATGCTAATGAAAGGTTTTGACAGGGGCTTTTTTTTTTTTCTTTTTTCTTTTCCAAACTGGTCAGCGAGTCTTAAGCCCAGATAATGCGTGTAAGACCAAAATGAAATCACCAGAAGCCGGGGTAGTAATAATCAGAAAATCACTGGAAGTGGGAGGGAGGAAAAGTGCAAACAATCAAGAAATGTCTGTAAAACACAATTTCCGGTGCAAAAAAACAATAAAAAAAATCAAATCCATCTGTTGTTAATGCGTATAATCTGCAGCTGCTTTTGATTAAGATTAAACTCAAAGCCCTGTGGGTGGTTAAAGCGGGGCAGCAGCTTTATTATTATTACTATTATTGTTATTATTTTTTCATATAAAGTTGAGTGATTTCAGAGGCAGTTTGGGGAGTGCAGAACAAGGTGAGATGTATGCGTGCGTGTCCTTGCTCCATCTGCAGTCACTCAGGGATTAAGATGATTCATGCTGCCAGAGCTCGACTTCAGATTCACAACTTGCGACGTGATGGAGCCATCGTTCATCTCTCCATCTCTAACCCGCTTTTCCGCTCGCCGCCAGTTAAAGCAAATTACTAAACGTATCATATCAACTCCATAGCTTACTTTGTAAGAAAGCAGATTTTCCTCCGATGGCAGTTCTACGAACTATTTATTGTTTTATCGATTTTCCCTACTTTACTTTGTGACACACTAAAATGTGACACAGACAATGATGATCAGAGTAATCGCAAAAGGTGTTTTTCAAAAGACAATTTTCTTCATTAAGGCTAAACAGATGTAAAAACCTGGTCTTTTGGTATAAATATGCTTTAGATTACAACAAAAGTGGTATTTTGTGACTTTGATGAATCATGAAGAAACTCTTGAGCCATTTTAGTTGTCTTGCCTTTCCTGGAAAGTTACATCACAGTTCCATGTTTTCTCCACTTGTGGATAATGGCACTGACTGGGAGTCACCGGAGTCTCAAAACCTTATGGATGGTTTGTTTTTTAAGCCCTGTCCAGTTGATAGACGTTTTTTTTTGTTTGCTTGCTTTGTCTTGTTTAATATATTATGTATTGTGTTGTGATATATTTGCATGTTAACGTTCCCACAGTTGTAAGAGATGGGGCCCATTGAACGCCGCACTTTGCTCAGTCCTGTACAGAGTCGGTCCTTCGTGGCATCGCGCTAAGACTGCGGGATGGTTCAAAAAAGTTGTGTGTAGATAATTTATTGCATGAGTAGAACTTGCTAAAAAAAATAAAAAATAAAAAAAGCTCAATTTCGTCATTTAATTACAGTTCATCAATAAAATAAAATAAAAAAATTCACATAAAGCTAATGTTTTTTGGACAGCTTTTTTCCCCCTCTGCAATGACTCCAACATTTGAAAACAGCACTGTGTATCTAATCAGGCAATTGATCACTTTTGATAATCTATAATATCTCACAAGAAAGCATAAACAGAAGAAATCCCCCCTAACCCTCACTTATCCCATCTCACACACACACACGCACACACACACACACACACACACACACACACACACACTTCCGCGCTTTGATCCTACAAGGATAAGCAGGAAGTGTCAATATACGGATTGACGGATGGAGGTGAAATCTATATGGGGGAAAATACTTTTTCACAGCACGGTAAAAAAAAAGGGTGAAACATGTCCTTTACTTCATAAAACATACAGTAAAAATACTGGAAATATATCTCACATCCTCGTACTGCTACTATCAAATACTGTTATCAATACTTCAAAAGATTCCCTACAGCATACTGTTTTCATCTTGAAACGGTGCATCTGCATTCCCTGCGGTTGAAGCTGCCAACAGGTCGAAATAACTGGTGAAAACCTTAAGCTGAGGTCTGGACAGAGAGACTCGCCGACTGTTTTCTTATTTTAAAAGCTTAGTGTTTAACCTCAGAGACCTCATCACTTAAGGCAATATATCAGATTACATTCAGCAACCTTTTGAGTCAGAAACCACTCTAAATATTTCCCCCCCTTTTCCACACATGCTGTCCTCAAAATAAGCCAAATGACTTTATTGTGGGTTTTTGACTTTAAATATTTATAGATGCATTTCAGAAATGTGTTAACGAAAATGCCACGAAAGGGCAAACAGACTCCAGTGTGTGCTTGCGTGTGCGCTACAGTCTCGAAACGAGAGGAACTACCCAAAGAGCAGTTTGAGTTTATCACCACGGCTTCTGTATAACTAGATAATGACTGTAACTTGTTTCCCAGCACAGTGTGTGAACTCAATCTGTCACTTCCAGAAGAATTTCAAATTCAAGCATTACATAGCACGTGGGCGGCAGGCTAAACAACTCTCCTCCGCTTGCTGCAGCCCATGTTTACATGAACGAAGGGGGACTCAGGAGCCCGTCGAAACCGAAAAAAACCCAAACCCTAAACATGTTTAAATTGAACACAAATCCTCTTTTTTTTCTCTATTGTCACCATTTTAAATTTTTTTTTGTCATGCAACGTGTATACCTACACATGCAGGATGCCTCCTGCTTCGCTGTTATGCCCGAGGTAAGCTTCTTCCCAGCAGCATCCCTGCAAACACAACAGCGCACACCTCTCACAGAGACTTCCAAATACGGTGCGTGTTGCAAAGGCTGCCAAGAGCTGATCTCAGGGCATTCACTTGAAGGGAAATGAAGAGAGATGTTATTTTTTTTGTTGTTGTTTTTCCCCTGCCTGTGTTTAAATCTGGTCCGGCACATATGTATTGATGTTTGCGCTCGTGAATTGTGTTTTGTGCGTGGCATGTTTGCGGGCATTGTGAAAGGATTTGCTGGCACATCACCGGCGGATTAGGACGCTCTGTTTCGGCGGTTCATCGGTAGCGGGGGCGCATCCGATCTTTTGTCGCCGTGTCAGTCTACTCGCTTGCTTGACAAAAGTTGAAGTTCTTTTTTTTTTTTTTTTTTTTAAATTGAAGAAGTAAAAATAAATTGCCAAAATGAATCAACGCGATATGGCAGCACAAATTGATAAGGAAGGTGCGTCGCTTGTGAAGCACTTCCTTTTATCTACTCTTCCTATTTTAACATTACTTTTATTTATTTTTTTACCACATATCCACTACTGTGCCTGGTGGAGGCGTTTTTTTTTTTTTTTTTTTGTGAGTAGTCCAACAATCCATGCTAAGGTGATTGCCTCAGGGTTATCCTGGGCTACAGACAAGATAAATGCTGTGGTTTTAGCCTTCGAGGTAGCCATTAGTCTCCTGGCAGGATTACAAACAAAAAAGGCCAGGAAAGAGACAAAGAATCACACCCTTTGCCACAAGTGTACGAAAACAGGTGTGCCCTGACTGCTTTTGTTTAAAGGGTTAATCGTTTGTACGCCCCTGGGTTGAGGCACGGGGGACTGGGGGGTTGGGAAAAACAACTCACCTGTCCTTCCCTCATCAAATCCACACTGCATTTACCGCCATTGTTTGCACTCGGTGTCGCGTTTCTTCTGTTTGATTGTGTCCGCTGATGATGTGGTTTGGCTCTCGGGCGCTTTTTCTATTGTGGTTCAAATGTAGGCTTTTGGGTGCCACTTTGGGCCTTCCTCATCATCACCGACAGCAATGCGGTCATTAAAGAGTGTTTGCTTTGTAAGGTGACTGCAGATATAAAGGCCAGCTGCCACAGCAAGTGGCACTCTGAGGCGGAAGGAATCTTTTTTTTTTTTGTTCTGTTTGTTTGTTTCTCTTTCTTTGACCTGGTGAAAAGAAAGGAGGGAGGGTAAAGTCGCACCTGGAGGCATAGTGGGGGAGGTGAGGTTACAAGGAGGCATGTGGTGGAGTTAACTTTCATTCGAAGGAGGAAAGAAAAAACTGTCAAGTTCTGGCGCTCAAAGCTGACTCAGGACTTCTATAACTGGATGTAAACGCATTTTCATCCCAGCAGGAGAGTGAAATGGTGCGTGGTTCCCCCCAAAATAATTCCCGAGCTGTCAGCAAGCCTATTTTTTTTTTCCTCTCTACTATAGGGGTTCTATTGGTGACATTTCATTTTAGACTATGAAGAAAAAAAAACCCTCAAGGAGGAAGGAAAAAGAACTATTAACATGAAGGTAAGAAATATCTATAAGAAAGATAGCTGCTTAAGAAAATGCATCAAATTTAGTTGACAGATAAACCACATTTCTACACAAGGTAAAAGATGTCTGCCTCTGGCTGTTAACTCAATATTTTTCATGTAAGAACAAATGAAACTATAAAGACAAAAATAAAACAAAATGTCTAACTTGTTTTAGAATAATTATCCATATAGGCACAACTATAAGTCGCAGAATGACATCCATCACAACACAGCTAGCGCGATTGCAACTAAGCGTGAAGTGCTAAGTGTTAGCTTTATGCTGAGAATTGTGGAAAATCCAATAAATCACTAACAATTAGAGTCGGTTCCATAATCGACTTCAAAGATAAATATAAAGCTTACTGTATATGATGAATTTTATAACGTTGTAACCAGGCAACTAAAGCGAAGTTATTGTGTCATTAATGTAAAGTTGGGGTGGATTGTGCTCAGCTCATCTGTATTCTCAGGGGCGGATCCAAAGCAGGTTTTTTAAATATGTCAGTATGTGTTTTTTTATTAATTTATTTTTTTTTTATAAAACTGCTCGGTGGAGATTTTCTAAGGATCAAAGAGAGTTAATTGGATTACAAAAGCTTCTTCCGCCTGCGTTTTGTCTGTCAATTGTGGTTGGAAAAATAAAATAAAATATATATATATATATATATATATATATATATATATATTACTGCAACAAACCAAACCTGTTCTCCTCTTTCTTTCTTTTTTTAAACCATAATGCTTTATTTTTGACTTTGCTCTAGTTTGACTTTAAGTGTTGACTTGTGATTTTTTTTCTACTAGGTGCTCCAAACCTTTTTAAGGATTTTTATCAAGCAGCAAAATGTATTTTTTATCAGCAAAGAAGTTTCTACAAATAACATCCTGCATCTGTCAGACAATAAAAATGCTCCATTGCTTTTTTTTTTTTTTTTTCTTTGAATTTTGCGGGTGGTTCAGCTGTAAACCATGCTTTAAATAGGTCAACAATGCATGACGATGCATCTCATCTCTTTTTCGGCCTCTCAACGCAAAAAGCAAACGTAAGCAATATCGACCAGAGTCCCATAAAACATGCATGCTGCTAATGCCTACAGCTACGAGGATTTCATGCCTCGCAGTCGCCAGGGAAACTGTTACAATGGACAGAATAAATGGAAAGGCCTTAGTCAGAGGTCTCTCAAAAAGCGCATTAAGTCTCTCTGTGACTGAGGATTGTTCAGGGTTATGAAAAAAATACAGAGCATGATTTTTCCTTTTAAATTTGAAAAAAAAAAAAAAAGTGCAGCATTGGATTTGGAAAGGGGGCAAAGATTTATTCTTTGATACATGCACAGTGTGACTCTTGGTGACTCACTGTATCCTTGAGCATAATCGCCTGAAAAATTCCAGCTTAAGGAAAGTCAATATAACATTCCGTCACAAGTAGATTTTTCAGGGAGATATTGCCCCTCCAGGTGGGTGCACTTGCAAAATCTTAATGCCAAAGTATTAGTGAGCTCTTTTTTTGTGTGTGTGCTAAGCTTCCTGAGCATCTCTTTGCACATAGAGATGCCTGCACATGCTGTTATGAAGCCCTCAAGCACTAGTGGTGTCAAAGGTTACAGCGTGCGTCACAGGGAGACCGTGAAAGCAACTGCCATGGGCCATGCCGGAGAGTCTCACCTCTTTGTGTTTGCTCTTTACTTTAATCCTTCACCACGTACTTCCCTTTAACCCACCTCCTACTCCCGTGTCTTCCCTCCCCACTGCTCCAAAACATATGAGACACATTAAATGGTGTCCTCAAAGACGGAAGGCGAGAGAGGGAGACAGAGAGAGGGGAGAACACAGGAGGATAATCCCCTTTCCCTCCATTGTTACATGCTTTCATCTATTTTTATAAGGCGGAGAGCGGGGAAGAGCTGAGAGGCAAGACGAGTAAGGGAGAGGGAACAGGTTCTGGTGGGGCTGTGGTAGTACTTTTTTGGACCACTGAGAATAGGTGCATCCCTGCCCGGAGTAACATTCATGTGTGTGAGGGGGGGCGGGGGGGATTGCACGTGCAATTTCACTATTCCTTCACGCTTGAGCAAACACGCATATCTCCCCTTCTGCAAACCTCTTAACCATCCAATATTCGGTCTATGAGCACTTAATTAAGGATTAATAGCATATCTGCTGACTAAGACACCGCTTCCAACTTTCACTCACCAGCTTTTCCGAATGCTCGTTATGATCTAGGAACTTTACGAGAGGAAATCAATTCCTTCAGAGACTATCACATGGTTTATGTTTCCCATATTTAAGGTTCAAATCTGGGTGGTTATTGGATGCAGTTTTGTCTGGGATAGGCACCTAAATGCATCTAAAAAAAGGGAAACAATACACAATTAGTAAACAGGGTAATAAAGGGGTTGTTACAGAGCATGTAATGGAAGAAAGTTGGAACAAAATGCCAATGTGTAGCCAGGATAAACTGGTGAAGGGACAGGATTGTTAATATGCTGATGAATCACAGCAAAATACTTGAAATCAACTTTATTTATACCCTTGGGAAGATTTGGTTGCACATAAATATAACGTAATTAAAAATGACCAGCTGCTCGAGACTTTAATATATA
>CAEFZX010018251.1:0-24738 GCA_903066825.1 Alfaro cultratus
TTGTATTTTACTTATTAAATCAAGGTTAAATGTAAAAAAAAAAACCCACCCCCCCCCCCCCCCCCCCACTTAAAATGATAGCGGCACAAACAAAAATATTTGCTGCACAAACGCAGCCGAGTTGACTGACACCTATTTTGTTTGATTTTATAAAAGTGGGGGGGCTGGTTGACCTTTAACCTTTCATTAATATCTCCAAAGCCAAAGCAGCACAAACGAAAATTTTTGCTGCACAAAACGAGTCGAGTTAATTGACACCCATTTCGTCAGATTTGAAGAAGCTGGGGGGGGCTGGTTGACCTTTGATGAATAAAAAAAACAATGTTCATTTTACTCAAACAAATACCTATAAAGAGTAAAATCAGAGAAACTGATCATTTTAAGTGGGCTTTTATATATTTTTTTTTCTAGAGCTGTATATGCTCTAAATGTAAACAAATGTGAAAAAAGCCAATAAAAAGTTAAATGATAAAGAAAATTATCTTGCATTTTTCTTCCACTTCAAAATTACACATTACTTTGTGTTGATGTTTGTGATTGAAACATAACAAAACTGTTAAAGTAATGGCCATTTCATATCAAGATTATGAATTTCCATATGTTGTAGTTTAAATAACTTAAACACCTGCTTAGATGATAAATAGAAAATTTTAATGAAATTTCACATTTTAAAAGCAAATCAGATGAAAGTAACGCTTTCTCGTTAGTAAGTTACTTCCAAGAATGCGGTGACAATGAATCAGAATGTAAGTAAGTAAAAGCGACCTACATGCAGCACTGTTTCTTGGTGTTGGGCCCGCCGAACTTGGGCTTATCCAGGCAATTGATGCAATCGCCGCAGTCGTCCTCTATGAGGCAGCCTGTGCAGATCCCGCAGCGCCTGGAGCGGACTCCTCCGGGTAAATACTGGCTCAGTATCCTCCTCCTTATGAACTTGTGTCCCTTTTTCCGCCTCCTGCGCTGGATGCTTTCCTGAGAGACAGCCCACTGTGCCCTGCCCTGATCAGAGATGTCATCATCATCGTCATCATCATCAGCCACATCTGCAGGTGAGACACAGAGGAGGATGGGGTAAAGAGTCGATACGGCGTTGAGTCGGCTTTAAATGTGTGTTTGGATGTTTAGGGGATGGCAGAGCTTTTCACGCAGCCTGCAGGAGGCGATGACTGGAGCTTCATTACATGCATTGATAAGCCTTTTGTCTGACAAGTAGGCTTCCTGCTGATACGTTTCTACTGGCTGCCTGACGACATAAAGCTCTTTAATGAAGCTGGGGGGGCTGGGTGAATTGTAAAGTCACCCACAAAACCCTTCAAAACATTTGAGATTTAATCAGAACATCTTAGTTCCCCTTTTTGGTAAGCAGTAACTACTTGGACATTAAAAATGAGAAATGATTCAGAGGTTTGTTGTTTTTAGTAATGCATCTACAGTAACCATGTGCAAGCATCACTCTTTGCCCTTTCCTCCATATGTGTTCAGTGTACGTTGTACATTTTAAGACATCCGGTCTCAAGACATCATCAGACGTAGCCTCAGGGGGGAAAAAAGCATCAGGTCACAAGATAAACAAAATAAATAAATGAGACTTTAGACAAAACAGAGACAGAAAGAATTATACTGATACTGGTTCGGAGGCCGAGCCACTGCAAATATTTGACAAAGTCTTGGTTCTGTAGATCTTCAATTGTTTTTTAAAAAAAATCAGTTTGAGAAGCTGGACTAAAATACAGATGGCGACATAATCAGATAACAGATTATGTGACCAAACAAAAACTTAATAAAAGAGAGATTTTCTTGTTTCAGAATTTAATGTAAGAACATGTAAGTAGAGCTGGATGATAATTCACTTTTATTGGTTTTTAAGATTTCATTTTTGGAAAATCTGGATTTTTTCCCACCACCAATACATTCCTTACATTTCCAAAATTCAGAGTGATGTCGGAACATCTGGAGCCGCCATTTTGTTTGTCAAGCGTGTTTTACAGCTTCTATTTATTTGAACTTTGAGTCAATCAGGTCGACTTTACAAAAGAGTATTAAAGCCAGGCTAGATTTTTTTACTGTATTATAAGAAAAATGTCATAACAGGAGAATAGAGTAGTAATTTTATGAGAACACAAACACAAAAAATTAAAATGGAGAATGCTGAGCATTTTGTGAAGTTACACTTTGATTATGATCCAAAAATAGATAGTTAAATTATTATCTATTTTTAAGATAGATACGAACTGAGCTAATCCTTTTTCTCACTAAAACAAATATTTCTCATAATTTTAAGACTTTTTTTTTTATGCTACTATGTCTGTGTTCTAATAAAACCATTCTAATAGCCTGTTAATACTCTGTTGTACAACATAGGAAAGACTGAAATAAAAGCCACTTTTTGAGAATATTTTCTGTCACTTGTAATCTCTTTTTTAGAAAAGAAAACAAGCAGGAAAAAACTGCATAAAATTGGAAATCAAATCTGGTATGAAAAAAATATCAGATTATATTTAAGCTTCACTGCCCAGCTCTACATCCAAGATGACAAAATATTAAATTGCTTGTTCTCATCTTTTCCTCCATTTTGTCCATCTGTATTGTCTGAAGTCTGATGACTATTTTCCTGAGACTTGTTTTTTTTTTTTTGTTGTCTCTCTGACTTCTGATGATGTATACCTGGGATCGGAGTGAGTCCCAAAATGCACAGCGCCTCAGTGAGTTCATTTGTCAAGCAGCACTTCCTCACCTCATTATGAGTGAAGTTCACTCGACCAGTGTTGGGTAAAGCTTTCCAACAGCGGTGGCTAATCTGTGTGTGACAAAAGATATTTTTGCTGGCAAATATTTTTAGACATTGAACTTTTAAATATTTTTTCCCCTCTGCAAATTAGCTTGGGTAGTCGCTAACAAAACTGTGCTCATGTTGATCATATTTTAAGTTGTATTTAATATTTCAGTAGTTTGTTGTTGTTGTTTTTACACTTAGTAAAGTGTAAAAAACAAACAAACAGAAAAACACACTATACTAAGTGTTTTTTTACACTATACACAAGAAAATATAAATCTGCATAATCATAACAAAGCATTTTAATCAACTACACCCACAGATAAAAACTGAAAAGCAACATGAATGCCTGAACCCTACCTGTGGGTGTGGTTGTGCACACTGATCATTTAACTACATATAACACACTCCTTTACTTGGATATTTCTAGTAGATTTGTTGAGTTTAGGTCCATTTATCAGCCAAAATGCTAAATGGTGTCAAACAGAAGCATTTTTTTCCCTCCATTTTCTCTTTTACCACAAATTGTATTGAAGAAACTCAAAATCAAATGGACAAAATTTCAATACTTGTGGGTTACTTGAGAAAGAAATGCTCTCCAAAGCTACAGAGATTTGAAACTGCAGGTTGTAATGCAATATTTCAAAGATCTTTAGTTAACTTGACATTTGAGTCCATTCATCTAATTTTAAACTTTAAACACTCCATGCAAACCAACAAAAGCTTTTAAACAACATCAACAAAGATTCAAAAGAACAACATTCTTGCTAACCATTCTGAAATAGTGTTTTGTTTCTGACATATATACCAAACTGTTACGTTTAGACATATTATCTACCAATAAATGTCTAAATAAACGTCTATTTTTGTTAGTAGAGACCATGAAATATGACCTCAGGTAATTTGGTTCAGGTACAAACTAAACCATATGATTCAGATCAGAAATGTCATCATGACACCTAAACCCACTCAGATTTATTTTCAGATAACTTAATTAAAAAGTTTGAAACATCACAGATTATTTACCAGTCGTACTAAACATGACATCTAAGGACAAAACTGTATTTTAAAAACATTTGATAAAATAATAAAGATTGTTGAACACAATTGATTTTTTTAAACAATACAAACAAAATAAAAATAAAACAGCTAAATTCAAGCTTCTGTATATTAAATGCATTTTATAAAGTCATTTTAAATGCTTTTTTCTTTCTTTCTTCTAATTCGAGATCAGATTTTATATTAGATGTATAAAAATACCTGCTTAATTCCCAATAAGAAAATATAAATTTGGGTGATTTATAGGTTGAGTTTAGTTGTTCAATTGCAATATTACCACCAAAATAATAACAGGAATACCTTTAAATGACACATCCACATGAATATTTGGACCACAGGAACATTATGACCAAACTATATTTAGATTATTCATTAATTAATTTCTCCAGAAAATAGTAGAGCCAGAATCTTGTCAATAACAGCCTAAAAATAAGCTACTGCTGCAGCAAACCTTTGAAGACACTTTCAAAATTATTGGTACAACTAAATTTTAAACATATTGGTTACAAACCAGAAAAAAAAGACAAAATCTGGAGATAAACATTGATGTCTTTATGTTATTGATTCATCTACAAACAAAGGCTGAACTCTTTTCTTGAAATTCCTAAATTTAATTTGCCTGAAATAACCTCTCACCAGAACACATAAAGCATATTTATATAAACATTAAAGGCATTTCAACTTTTCATAGTTTAAAAAGTACAATTTCTATATTTTGCGATCCAATCCCAATGTATATAAAATATTAACTGCAGCCTTTATTGTATGTGGTTAAAAAGCAGAAAGTGAGGTAATGAGCCGTACCTTCTGCAGCGGGGGAGAAGGTGATGCCCTCCCTCTCGTGAAGCGGTAGAGCACTGAGTCTGGGAATGTCATCCGGCACCAAAGCACGGGGCTGACCCAAAGCCACGGCGGCCGCCCGGCACACATGCTTGATCCTCGGACCGCCGAGCGGCTGCTCCTGCACACAGACGCAAAGGTTAAAAGCCGGTTCACAAGCCAATGAATCCAAGCAGAATTAAAATGCAGATTATGCAATCAGTGTTGTTGACATTTGTAAATGTACAAATCCTAGATGCACTTCTAGTCCTGATAGTCCTTTACCGACTGCAATAAACCCAGAGAGACAGAATCGGGACTTAAATAATAAGCAACAATGTGAATAGATACAGGAAGTATCTGAAATGAAAAGTATTTATATTCCTTAGAGGCATTTAAATAAGGCACATCAAATTCAGCTGAAATTTTGTGGTTGTATTGAGTTTTCATATGATAAACCAACACAAAATAGCGCATATCTACAAAATAGAAGGAAACTTAACACATGCCATTTAAGTCAAATTTAAAACCTTTTTAAGACTTTTATCAATGAAATTTCCACAGAGAACTGACCTTTGACCAGCTCTCTCACACTAAATTTGCACACCAATTACAGACACAAAAAAGCTAGCTAGCAAAGGTACGCTAGTAGCAAGTTACTCTTAGCCTCAACCAACCAGAGGCGCAATGTACAGAAAAGTCCCTGAAAAACAGAAAATATATAGAATATACAATTAAATAGTTCTGTCAAGACAAAATTTAAGGGAATAATGTTTATATATATATATATATATATACATGGATTTAAAAATTTTTTAACTTACCCCGAGTAAATAACTTTTATAAAAATAAATATATGTTCTTTACATATATTTGTCTAATGTTGTCATGACAACATTAGACAAATAATCTAACTGGCACTTCGGGGAAAAAAATCAAGTGCCACTGCCTTCTGCAGAAGTACAATGTCATTTCAGAGCAAGGAGAAGGGTCTTATCGCTGTCAATCATGCTCATGTATGTATCAGGGTAACATGTGTACATACATAGTTTTTGAAAGAAAAAAAAAAGTATCCTTTTCCTTCTTATTCACATATGTGCACTACTTTGTGTTGGTCTATAGTACATCCCAATAAAATATGCTGACAATGTAGAGAAAAATGAAAATCCAAGCTGTATGAATATCTTTGTGAGCCACTGCAGCTGATACAACCTGACTGTGTGTATCTGGTGTTAAAAATATTACCTGTGGACCATACTCTTTAGGAGAAAGGCCAGCTCTCTTCCTTCTTCTCCTCCTCCTTCCACTCACTGGCACTTGTGATTCCCTTGTGCTCAACTAAAAGTCCAAGCAAAGTGGAAACATGCTTTTAGAAACAGCTGCAGTAAATTAAACTTTTTTAACTTAAAAAAAATAGAAGCCATGTGATTTACCCCTGATATAATCTGACTAAACAAAGAGGGCAAATCAAATAGTGCATGAGCAAATATTTTCACTTCTCGTTTATCAGTTAGGTCAGATGTCAGTGTTGGCATTGAACTGCTTTACTGATGTTTTACAGAAAACAAAAAATGTTGAGTTAATATATTACTTTGTCTGTTTTACCAGTTTTCTCTTTAAATAATTTTTTACATTGATTTTCAAAAGCCAGGAATTTTGTTCCTACCTGTGACAGCTTGAGCTGCTTCTGCTGATCAATCTTGATGAGCTGAACTTTGGCTTTCTTCAGCAGGTGCAGCATCCGCTTATTAGCTCCGCTGAGACCGATCCGATGGCTCGGCCCGCCCACTTCCAGCACATCACAACCGGGCTCCTCTGTCACTGCTGCTTCTTTATGTGACGGCACAAAAAAAGGTAGATTATTCATGATTTCGTAGCAAGAAAAGGCATCCTGTTATTGTGACTGGAGACTCAATATTTTGTTTTAAATAATGCAAAATTAACATTTTGCTTGTTTTTGTACTTCCATTTGGGTTTCTACTGCTTCTAAAAAACAGCCCCATCATATTTAGCAAAATGTTAATGTTTTTTTGGTGACTGGAAAACGAACCATTTCAAAAACTATCCCTCGCCTAGCAACCTCAGCGAAGCCCAGTAGGTTACCTAGCAACGCAGACAGAATTCCATCCTTAACTTAGCAACCCTAGTGGAGCTCTAACCCTTTTGGTTAGCTAGTTTTACTGCTGTGTGCTGTACAATGGCTGCTGGAAAAATTTCGTGGTTGACTTACTATTCAGAAACCACTTGCTGCTTTCTTGTTGGTTGTGCAGGAGGCTCTACTAATGCTTTTCAAAGATGAATAGTTGAATAATTGCACATGTGTTTGCAGCCATTTTTATGAATTAGCGTAAACGTTGAGTTGAGGGGCATGGCCAGAAGCAGCTTATTTAGATTTAAAGAGACAAGACGCCCTAAAGCAGCTCGATCTGAAAGGAGCTCAAATAGGCAGAACTGAGCAGACTAAAATCTAAGAATGATTTTGTGCAAAGAAATGTAATGAACATGTTTTGTATAACCCAAAGACCTATCATAGCCTCTTCAAGGAAGCATAGTAAGTCACTTTTAAACATATTTTAGAGGAGGAAATACAGCGGATGGGATACTCACTGTTATTTTCCATGTCTTCTGCTGGAGTTTCCTCAGGAATTTCCACGCCTGCCTTGACCACCACAGACACTTTCCTCACAACTCCTGGAGAGTCCATCTCCTCCATCATGATCTTGGGCCTCCGTCTCTTCCTGTTTGGGAAAGTCAAACCGCCGTCCTGATCTCCATGGTCCTCCTGAAAACCGGACTGGCTTTTCTTTTTCTCTGCCAGTTTTAAAGTCAGCTTCTTTAAGTTTTTGTAGATCTCGACGTGACTCGCGCCTGAACTGGGTTTGGATGAGATCCTTGACTCAAGCAATGAGCTATCCAACACCGACTTGGGATAGCTGTCTAGCGACTGTGAGCTACCGTCGTAGCCTGATTCGTTGAGGGACAAAGTGGATTTTGTGTCATCCTTCTGCTGACTTTTCAGCCATGTTGACAGAGAACCCTTTGGAAACGGGATGATTTCCTCGTTATGGAATCTCTTTGGTGTTTTGATAACGCGGGAAGACCGTCCACTTGTTACAGTTGCACAGCTGTTGTTAGAGCTTTGTGATAGCTTTGTCTCGTCCTCCGATGGCTCCATACTCTGACCCTGCGGTTCGGCACCGTCCACAGCTGAAAGCGGCTCTGGCACGTAGGTATAAAACACATGCCGGGTCCGAACCCGACCGATTTTCGGCCGTTTGTTAACAGAAACATCAGTTGATTGTTTGCGCCTATAACCGAACAAAAATCTGCCTCGATGCCGTCTGTGCGCCCTCTTCACTGAAGTCTCTGCAGCTTTGCTCTGGAGCGACACTCCCGCCTCTTTTTCACTCTGGGCTGCCGCCTCTGGAGACGAACCCAAACCTTTAACCATCCTCATCATCCTGTGACGTTTGTGAAAAGACGTTAAGGAGATGGCAGCGCCCTGGCCCATTTGAAAACTGCTTTTAAGCTTTTCAGATCCTTTTGCCTGAGATGTCTCCAAGTCCGCCAACACTTCTCCTTCAGCCTGATCCGTCCTGTGAGAATGTTCTTCATCACCAACCAGTTCAGATACACTCGACTCAGTTTCATCAGGTTTAGCATCACTTCCTGATTTGGTTGCTCTTTGCTTCAATGTTCCTTCTACTGCCGATGTTTGCTTTTCTACATGTTTGGCTTTTGTCCCTTTGTTGTGCATTTTGATAACCACTTTCGGCAAGTCTTTGTCTCTAGTCGGGCTCTCCTTCACTTCCGGCCCTTCCTTGGGAATTCTAGGTACAATTTTCCCAATCAGACTTGATTTTGAGGTCTTGGAAATAATTTTTCCAATAAGAGGCTTTGCTTCCAGCACCGGATCTGAAGCTTGAGGCGGCTTGGCTTGGCTCACCAATCTCTTGGACACAGAGGTTTTAGGTTTTGGTGCGCAAACTCTTGAGCTCCCAAAACCAGTAAAATCTTCCTCCTAGAAAATATAAAATAAACTTTATAGTTTGTAGAATAAAGTGTTTGGAAATGTTGAGATAAGGACAGATAACCTGTGGTTTTACGACAACAATGGCATCTTAGGTTCAAACTATATATATATTTTAAAGGTTGTAGATAGAGTTACAACTCTAAGTTTTTAATTTAATCTTTTTTTAATAAAATATTAAGAATTAAATTACATTTCCAAACAATTCAAGTCATTTTTAAACAACAAAATATATACATTATTGCTTAAAATGCAACAACATAGCATATCTTTAGTGAATGTAGTAAAGGATGGATCTGCAACTAAAAAAATAATTCCAACATCAACTTATGAAAAGCTCAGACCTTTCTGTTTTACTTCATATCAATACAGAGTAAAGCTGATCTGTAGATTATTATTTTTGGGTGCATAATAGGAGGGTTTTTATACTTGAAATGGGTTTATCTAAAACTATGCCACTTGAGGAGTTTTATGTAGAACATTTATTTACAAAGAAGCTTTTTTTGCCTTAAATGCAAAATATATATATTTTTGTACAGTTTTGGTTTAATTACTGCTCAGAAAATAGATTTTTTTTCAGCACACAAGCTTTTTTGAGTCTGTACTCCAGTTAACTATTAATTACTAAATTAATGGACAGTTAATTCAATAATCACTTAATCACAATGAATTGATTTAAACACTTCAGCTCTATTTGTAGAATTTGATCAAATGAATCTGGATTTTTTTTGTCTAACATCATATCTGTTTTTACTCTTCATGGAGATATTCTTATAGATAGGCCTCAGTGGAAGCTGCTGCTGCTTCTTGTCAGGTTTTCCTGAATTTGATTAGCTGAAAACACACAGAAAATACATCCACTGGTCATATCCAAACCGAGTCAGAGACGACGGCTTCTGGATTATTTTTCTACTCTGTTACCCCAGAAACAACCTAACTAGTTTTTCTTCTAAGTAGGTAATTGTTAGCTTTGATATTAATGAGTTATATCGACATTTGTAAATCACTTTGGGGAAAAAGGCGACTGCCAAATGCATTTAAACAAACAGCATGTTACCACTTCAGTATGCAAAGATCACCCCAACATCAGCAAAATACACATTTACTGCAGACTTTGAAGCTATATGTGCACAGACAGCTAATTCTCTAAAATAAATAGTACTGAACAAATAAAGAAATATTCTCAACTGCCCTGAATTACCAGGGGTGCCCAAAGTCGTTCCTCAAGGGCCGGTATCCTGTATGTTGTAGTTCTCTCCTTGGTGGTAGTAACAACTATTCCAGCAGGCCAGTGTTCTTCTCAGGCCTTCTAACGAGCCATCATTTGATCCAGGTGCGTTAAACCAGGGAGAGAACTAAAACATGCAGGATGTCGGCCCTCGAAGACCCACTTTGAACACCCCGGGTGTAGACCAAAGACAGCAGAAACATGTTGTAAAATAAAACTACTTCTTCACCTCCATGTAAAACAATTAAAATTTTGTAAAAAAAAAAAAAAGATACTGAAAAGGCTGAGTTTTAAGAGCCTGAAAAACAATTTTCTAATCACAATAAAGAAAGTTTGTTTTGCCTGTAAAACTGCTGAAACCCTACACAATTACCTGAAGAATATGAAATATGTGTGGAAGATAAAACTGGAATAAATAGAAAAAAGTAAACTGCTGGAGCTTCAGACAAGAACTTCAAAACATATTTAGAAAGATCATGTGACACTTAGCATAGCATTTGTAAAAGATACAATCAACTCTCAAATATGTGAACAAAATTGTGCTCTGTAATCTTTATAAGAAAGATTTTCCATCTTTTTTCAAATGTGTAATATTAGTGAATTTTCTTTCTAATAAACTTGTTGGAAACCAGAGAAAATGCTTTTGTTGACATTGATTCTACCATCTTTGTAGTTTATTCATACATTATTCATATGTTGAATAATAAATACTGTACACTGTTTCATAGCCAGTTAATTTGCAACGGACTTAGTTATAATATAACTTATAGTTATAATAAGTTGGAATGAATTTCCAACTTATTATTGTATTCAATTTAACACTAACTGTGTCTAACCAATAAGTGTTAATATCATTACACATATAAGGAAAATAATTTTTAAATCCAAATTACAATACAAAAATATCCTGCATTCCAAGTTATTGGTAAAAATCACAACAATTTAAAAATAAAACAAACATTTAATTACCAACAGCACTTCACAGTGGTGATATATTTATGTTGGTGTTCAGCTTCAGAAAGTAAAAATGTTCTCAGGCCAGATTTTATTCAAATATGAGCACGATTCTGTTTGTCCCTGAAATTACCCGATAAACCACAAATGTACATGTCACTAAAGATGAGTCAGTTCTCTTCATGATTTGATTTTCAGGTACTCGCCCAACAGAAACTGCATCTCAGCATCTGCAGCCCGGCTCTCTACTGTTACTCCCCTGTTGCATCAGTGTAGTTTAGACACAGCAACTGAAATTTCTTTTTTATTTTCCCCACTTATGACTCAGCAGTAAACTAAACGGTTCACACTTTTTCTGCCTGTGCAACATTTGAATTTCAGCTTGCAAGATTTCCACAATTTATTTCTGAAGCAATGCACAATGGAAACATCAATCATAGGGATGGATATTTATCTGCAAACAGTTGCAGTTAACAAAAAGACTCCTTAATTAATCCATTTACTTTTCTCAGCAGTTTATAATTCATAATACTTACATCCATCTCACATGTAAACAATCTTAAGAGTGATCAGAAGTAAAAAACACTTGAATTATTCAGAAACAAAGAACACTGCACAGTATCAGGAGATGTGGAGAGATACAGATAAGCATCATTACAAGAGCCATGTGACTATTTCAGTCAACTCCAAAGAGGTTGCATCAGTAAAGTCTTTCTGATGTCAGACAGGAAAGACATTAATTGACTGCATCCAACCTGACTGCGGGATTCATGTGTGTCCATACAGATGGAAGTCATCTCACCTTCTATTTTGTACTTTTTAAAAAACTGACCAAGTTTTTCCTGTTCGATACATAGTCCAGTTTCATTAAAGGTCTGACCTTCTGATTATTTTTCCCCCTCAGATTACTAAAACAAATAAAATAAAATATCCTGCAGATTATTTGATAAAGGTTGCCGTTTTGAAATCAACAGAAAATGAAGATATAAAATTATTTCATTGCTTTTCTGCTTCTTTCTTTCATTATTTGTTTGTTTTTTTTCCCCTTTGTTTTTTTCTCTTTGCTTCTTTGTCTTTTGTATGCATGGAAGTATTTATTGCCAACCTTAAAATAATTGAAATTAAACTAAGAAAGTGAATAGTGATGCTTGATCAATTGAAACAATGAACATATTAGGGAGTTCCTAGATGTGATATATTTAGTAAATAGAGAAAAGGTCTGATATGTCAGTATTTGTTCATTTAGAGACAATCAACAACAACAACAACAATAAAAAAAACACTTCTGTACCTGGACTCCTTAAAAACAACAAAAATAAATAAAGTTAAAAGATATGGTAAATATACAATTAGTCAGCTTTACATTTAAGGTAATCTTTCTATTTAGTTAACATGTTTCTTCTGACTGGAACATTAATGTTTTACAGCAGCCCAACCAGAGTCCTGGCTTGAATCCAGGACAAAAAAATCTATAGAGGGAGGTAAGGTGATGCGATGGCAAGGAGGCCTCCTAACCTCAAAGATTTGTAGTCCAATACAAAGATAAATGGTCAAAAATGCATACAAGAAACATCTCAGCAATTACACAAAAGAGTGTCCATAGATTACAGAGAATGGTGTAAATAATTTTGAATTAGATAAAGAAAAAACTTGTTAGCATTATTACCAGAATGAATTAAAGTAGCATCTTCAAGAGATATTATTTTGACACAAATTCTAAGTTATTACAGCAACTCAAAATACGATTCTACTGAGAAAACAACCTTTTTTTTACAGGCAATTTAATGCCAGAAAAGAATTAACATGAAACCCTTCCTAACCCTTTGTCTGATCCTTAAGCAACTGCAAACATCCTTCAATTCACTCTAAAATGCTCCTAATGCATTGTAGGACTGGCTTCACAGACTCTATATAAGGTTAATTAAACCTTTGCTTTCCTCCCACTGCTGCCGACGTTCAGCTGACGTTAAAAAACACCGAGCAGTCAGCTGACAAACTCCAACGTGGAAAGTAACAAAACGTTTTAACAACGACCAAAATCACTGGAGAGCAGCGTGGAAAAACCAATATTCACAGGATGCCAAAGAATGGTTGCCACCAACAAAACCCTTTACTGCTGTGCTCATACCGCCAAAGTTTCCGCCTTATCTGTTTTTAATGCAAACACTCGGCTGGACGGATATTTATACCTCAGATGCAACTTCCTATACCAGTTCCGCACAGCAGAGTATTAATACATGCAGAATAATCACACGAAAACAATCGCTGGTAATCCCACAAGAAACATTCCCTGCAGGCAAACAGCTTCGTGCTACAATGCTACTATGTGTTATGTTTGTAGCTAGCTAGCTGCACATAGGCTAAACTGTGCTTTATATAACAAACATAACAAATTTGTGTTTTAACATCGCAGGAAGTGCTTATTCTGAATTTAAATCGCACGGTTTTCCATCTAGGCGACTCACCTCCTCGCTATTGCTGGAGTCGAAGCCCACATCCTTCCGCCGACCGTGCTTCTCAGCCACCCCCAGCAGCCGCAGCAGGGACGGATCCTCGCCGAACGCAAGGCCGGTGTTGACGGGCCTCGGCCCGGCTGCGACCAGGTCTCCGTAGTCCGAGCCCAATCTTCCGCGTCTGGTCCGTTTCTCCGAGCGCAGCCTGCTGCGACCCGTTAACGGCCGACCTGGGAAGCGAGCCCGGGCCGGCGGTGCCTGAGAACTCAGCCCAGCGGTAGTGGAAGGAGACGATAAACCGCCTCCCGAGGCCGCCATTATATTTACTACAACAACGGAGACAGCGCGCGGGCAGAGGATCACTGCAGCGGTGAGCGAGGCAAGATGGGTCTGCTCGATGCAAAGGCGCGAGATAGGTGCATCATGGGTAGACGAACGTCGCCGGAGCTGCTCGACGTTCGACGACGTGAGCGACGTCGCTTTTAAAATGAGTGTTTGGTGTTTTATTGTTGTCGTTTGTTTGTTTTTCTTTACTTGTGTGACAAATTTAAAATAATAGAAATAGCATTTGCTTACATAAAGGCTTAAAACTTTGACTTCTACTAAAAATGCTGACATATGTTTGAGCTTTATATGTTTTTTTACATGCAGGTCATGAATTTATTCGTTTGTTTGTTTATTTATTTATTTATCAAGTTTATCTGATAAAGACAGACACGCAATCACATTGACAAACTGTATTATAGTGAGCTGATTTGCAACACTTTTCCCTATGGGTTTTTATAAAAGTATAAAACACTATAAAAAATAAACAGTATAAAAACCTATATACTTTTATATAATTTTTTAAGATACTACAAAGAAATTGGATAGTAGTAAAAGAATAAAATAATTAAAGGTGATATAAACAATGTAAACAGAGTCATACATATTAAAACATAACGATAAAACATTTTAAACATGAATGCATTGCTGTTGACACAGCTAGAGTTTGATTTGCTTTTTAAACAAATATTGAAAATAGTCATAGACTTTGAATTAATAGGGATTGAATTAATAGGGATTGAATTCCACATTGTGGAAATTAAATTATTTTGAAACGCTTCCATCCAGGCTTACTTAAACACTGGTCTTAATTGGTGTAAATGTCTTATTTGGACATAGCAGAGAAAAATAATAGTAATTAAAGCTTGAACGGGGTACAGGTTCCACCCATATTAATACATATCAATTTGAAACATTTTGTTATAAATACATTGATTGGATTTTTATTTAGTGAAAGCAAGCAAGGCAGAATATTAGTTAAGCCAAATTCTTCACATGCACAAGGATTAATATGCCTTTAAACAATTTGGGAAAGCTTAAATGAAAATGTCATGACTTTTAAGACAACACCTCATACTATTTCCAGGTGCAGGATTTCTGCTATCTCAAGATTACAGACATTTATCTGTTCAAACTGTGTATATCCAGGTATGGAAACCATAGGAGTGTCAAGCCATCATGCTATTAATGAAGGTTGGGTGTTTAAGGGTTGAACATATTAAAGTGCAAGATGTGTGAATCAACCTAGAAACAAAAGCAACAGACTTTGTAAAGATGCTGGAACGAGTGAAACAAGCTCTGTACCAATAAGAGCTCAAATAAGGACCTTCATTAAGAAGCCATTACATAATAAAAATAAACAAAAGCCAAATTAGGTTGTAAATGCACTCAGAAGACAGAGCCCTTAATTTTTGGAGCGATGACCTGGCGATCTGATAAAACTAAAATTGACGTCTTATGCCATATTTATAGAAAATAAGCCCTCAAGTCAAAGTGAACCATGCCCATGGTATCATGCTATTAGTTTCAAAAAGGAGTGGTGTATTTCACAAAATAGTTTGCATCATAAGGAATTTACTGATATTAAGGCAAACTCTGAAGTGACACCAACTACTTTGATGCAGAAACATAAAGACAAAAAAACAGTTGCCGGTGCAGAGTTCTATAAATGGGGCTTTTTTTTTTAAAACATATTTTATTATGGTTATGTTATGAGATACAGTGCCAATGCCACGTTTACACATTTTGCTGAAATCAAATACTTAACGACAAAGTATTTCCCACAACCCAAAGAAGAATCACTTTGCTATTTCACTATCAATATAAAACATTTAGGATAAAATGAAGGCAACATGAACAATGACTTTTGTCAGATTGTTGCTTTGTAAAAAATAAATCCTGATTATTTACACACAGAAGGGCAGGTTTTCAGTGTAGGGTATTTTGTTAAACAGGATTCATACACTTCCAACAATAAAATTCAAGCACTTTTCAGGCATTTTCAAGATAAGCTTTCAAACATTTCCAACAAAACAATACAAATGAATTAAAGACAGATCCAATTCACTATTATATGGCATAATTTATTACCGTTATGAGCAATTTTTTGTGATAGTATCATATATGTAAGGGACAAAATAAACTAACAAAATTTTATGTTCTGAAAATTCTTTCTCAGACACCTGATTGGTCTGAGAACAAAACACAAATTTAAGAAAAATAAATCTCCCAATTTCAAGAACTTTAACACAAATAAAATACCTAATTTATTTCAATTATTGAGCCATTATGAGTAATAATTATTTATTACATTGAACACATTGGTTTGCTCAAATTAAATGCTCAGACACTACATAAATAATCACTTGATTTTCAGTTAAGGTGTCTTTTCTCCTAAATGTTTATTACAAAACTGTATGAATAGAATACTAAGCACTTTTAAGGATTTTTATTTTTTTATTTTTTTTACAGAAATGAAGCACTTTCCAAACCTTGAAAACACCTCAGGGTTTCCCCCAATGTATTATAAGCCTGGCGGGCCACCATGCTTTATTTGTGCCCTCACCAGGCTAAGCATTGCTTATTTTTTAAGTCTTTTTAAAATGTTTGCATTTTTTAAGACTTCATAGTTGGTGTTCAGGTATTAATCTTCCAATAACACATAATTATCAGGTGATATTTTCAAATTTTCTGTCAAGTTTAAACATTTTTTAACTCAAAAGCACAACGGGCTGCAGGATGAAT
The DNA here is from genome assembly GCA_903066825.1 of Alfaro cultratus. Taxonomy (NCBI): domain Eukaryota; kingdom Metazoa; phylum Chordata; class Actinopteri; order Cyprinodontiformes; family Poeciliidae; genus Alfaro; species Alfaro cultratus. The sequence continues at coordinate 16,386 of CAEFZX010018251.1, forward strand.
GACTGCCCTAGTGCCTAACCACCGGGCTTAGAAAGTTTTCAGGGGGAAACCTTGCACCTAATTGAAATTCAAGCATTTTCAAAGATTTCCAGTACCCATACATACCCAGGTTAAAAGGAAAAAATAAATAACATTCCTGAAACAATCGGCAATGTGGTGCATAATTCTGCTTCATAAACTTATTCTAAAATATCATGCTGAAATCCTTCACCAAGCGGCATGAATGACATGATGATGCAACACCAAAGAAGGAAGTTTTCTCCTTCTGTATCATCTCTTTTTAACAGCCTTCGCTGTCTTAATATGGGAGGTTTGATGAGACTTTAGAGTACTTTCTCTTGCAAAGCTCTTCCCGCAGGTAAGGCAGGAGTATTCAGAGCTGAGAGCTTTCAGAGAACGAGGGCGATGCAGGTCTTTTTTGTGAGCTCGCAAGGCTTCAATTGTGGCAAACATCAAATTACAGTCGTCTTCAGGACAGGGAATTTTACACTCCACAGACGACGTCGAGTCACGGTATTCTTTTGCAATGTCTTCTTGCTTCATTTTCTTATCAACTCCCACCTCCTGGGAAGCGGGCGTAGGTTCACAAGCCCGCTTTTTGCCTCGTGACTCCTCAAGATCGCAGTCAGCGGTTTCCTCCTGATGCTGGAGGAGGTCATCTTCTGTCTGGAAAACAACGCCACATTTACAGCACTGAAACATGTCGATGTCTTCGGCTGCAGCCTCTTTCTCAGGATGCATTGCGATGCGATGTTTGCGGAGTCGAAAGGGAACAGGGAACCTGGCGCCGCAGTCAACGCAAAGAAAACGCCGCTGCCCGCAATCCTTCCGTCTGTGTTGGTTCAGCTGTAAGACGACAAACGATCAGCACAGCTCACAATTTATGGCGAACACATAAAACATTAGAACAGGGGTGGGCAATCCTGGTCGAGGGCCAGTGTCCTGCAACTCTTAAGATGTCTCCCTGGTCCAACACACTTGAATCCAATAGCTGAATCACCTCCTAAGTGAAGTGAAGTTCTCCAGAGTTCTGCTAATGATTTCATTATTTGACTCAAGTAGAGACACATTTAAAAGTTGCAGGAGACCGGCCCTCCAGGCCTGGAGTTGCCCACCCCTGCATTAGAAGAATCAGCTTTCCAACCTCGGTAAACGTGATGAATCTTTCCTGACAGAGGGCGCAGGAAAATGGCTTTTCTTCAGTAAAATGTGTAGGTTGGTGCTGGCTGAGCTCTGCAGTTGTGGAGAAAGAGCTGTTGCACTTGTAGCACATGAACAGTGTATTATTCTGCAAAAAGAAAATAATTTGAAAAAATGCAAATCCTTCCAGTTTCATACTCAAATTTTCTTAATACTCAGTCTGTTCTTTCTCAAGGTTCACTTTTTATTTGTGGCATAAATGTGTACTGTGGTCAGGCTTTAATTATAGAACATGAAACTAGAGCATACATGCATGGACGAAAGGAAACAGGCTGATGCTTAAAAATAGGCAATAAATTAATACTAAGCAAATAATCAGACATATAATCCTTTCTGAACTAATGTTCAATAGTTTGCTGTAACAGACTAAGAAATTTGCAGCTTGTTCAAACTAAACACTGAAAAATGTGACTGTACTGAGCCTTGTAGTGCTCTATTACTTTTCCAACCAGTTTTTCCTTCTACTTAATTTTTTAACATTATGTTTGGATACAGCACTGAACAGCCAGCTTCCAGGACCTCTTTGTAGAGGATGTCAACAATGGTCTCACTGTTGCCAAGAAAGAAACCTATTGGCTGTCCTAAAAGTCGGTAGATGACATCACTACCTCATTTGCATATTTTATGAGGAGTAGAAGAGAATATCAAAGTTGGCAATACAAAAAGTGATTAAAATACTCTAAATATGTTTATGTAATATAAATTCTTTCCCTGAATTTACACTACATAAATCAGTCTTGCATAATATCAAATTTAACCAAAAGACATTTATCTGAGGCACAGACATTGGAGAAGGTGAATCAGTGACTGAGGCTGTGAATCAATTGCAATGGTTTATTTTAGTGCAACAAAAAAAATCAAACATTAAGCAACACGGTAAATTTTGAATAATTTACCATGCTCTGCATCGCAGGGTCAGGGGCAGCTTTACCCACGTGTGATTAAATTACAAAGTTACTATTTTCTCTGTTTTTTTGTTGGCAGTCCAAAGAAAAGAGCTGGAGTCAGTTTTAGTTTTGAGAACCTAAAGTTTAAATTATTTTTACCAATATAAAGCTGTATAACTCTGTGCTCTTCCATGGAGTGCCAACACTATAGGAAAGAGCAAAGTAATCAGACTACATTGCATTTTTATTTTCTTCGGCATTCACACCCCCAACAATAGGCTGAACTTACTCACACACTGCAATCTAAATGCCAAAACACAGAAGAAAGTTGCTGCATTTGTCGCTAGTCACTTTTTTGAAGCAAAAGTTGCTAGCGATTGCTGAAAAATCACTAAATTTAGCGACAAAGTTGCCAATTTGGCAACAGTGAATGGTCTACTGGACAGGTCTCTAGTCCAAATATCTAAACCATAAAGTCATATTTCTGTACAAACATAAATTTTTTTAATTGGTCTCTTATTTTTGTGACAAAGTTAATTTTGGGGTTTTATTAGCTATAAGTCCATTTATCAAAATTTACAGAAACAAATGCTTCAAATAAATCACTTCATGTGTAAAGAACCTATTTAAGATTTTCACCTTTAGAGTCCAATTACTGAAATAAATTAACATATTTGATTACCTACATGTAAATGTAGGCAAAATTCCGTCCAAATTTTGGACTGAAAAATCATAATACCTACTCAGGTCTGTTTATAAATAAGAGAATCCTTACAACTTTTTTATAACAGTACTATCCCAACAATTATTTAAATTTTTCTGCACCTGAATTTCACTGAAGATTATATGATACTAATGTTAATTTTTAAGATAATACTTTATTGAGGCAGAAATTTTGATAAATTATATTTTTTATTTTATTTTATATGGATTAGAGAGTTTGCTGAAATACTTGAGACATTTTTCATTTTTATGGTTTTTATACCTGCTGCAGATGGCGCTTGTACTCGTCCCGATGGTTCCTCTTGATGTGTCTCTCCTTGGATTTGAGGTCTTTGAAAGTTATCAGGCAATGGAAACACTGCAGACTCTCATGGTGATCTATAGTGCAGACGACAGACTTAGAAAGTAGTTCATGTTTACTACTTTCTCTACTTTCTCATTCGTGAACATACTTTTAAGAACGTGTTTATTAAAAGTATTCACCGAGATTAAAATTTTTCCTTTTACCTTTTTTTCATTGGTTTTACAAATAAGGAATGATTAACTCAACTAGAGTTTGCAAAATGCATGTGAGAGATCACTAACTTAATCTAAATACTGATTGTAACAGGTGAATATTTATGCAATCACTTACTTTACGTTAAATACTTTTCTTTAATTATTATTATTTTGTAGAAATCAATTTTAACTTTGGATTAAAGTTGGTTAAGATATGTATGTCTCTATTTGAATGAGACAGTAGGATCCATCCATCCATCCATCCTCCATCCATCCATCCATCCATTTTCTTCCGCTTTATCCAGGGTCGGGTCACGGGGGTAGCAGCTTCAGAAGGGAGGCCCAGACTTCCCTCTCCCCAGCCACTTCTTCTAGCTCTTCTGGGGAAATCCCAAGGTGTTCCCAGGCCAGCCGAGAAACATAGTCCCTCCAGCGTGTCCTGGGTCTTCCCCGGGGCCTCCTCCCAGTGGGACATGAACACCTCACCAGGGAGGCGTCGATCTCCCGCTCCCTTCTTCCCTCATTCGTGAACAAGATCTCGAGATACTTGAACTCCTCCACTTGGGGCAGGACACCAGTCATACAGGGACCTGACAGCCCGTATCAAAGGGCCCGGTACCCTGTACTCCCGGAGAACCCCCCGCAGGGCTCCCCAAGGGACACAGTCGAACGCCTTCTCCAAGTCCACAAAACACATGTAGACCGGTTGGGCAAACTCCCATGCACCCTCCAGGACCCTGCTGAGGGTGTAGAGCTGGTCCAGTGTTTCATGACCAGGACGAAAACCACACTGCTCTTCCTGAATCCGAGGTTCGAGTATCCGACGGACCCTCCTCTCCAGGACCCCTGAATAGACCTTGCCACGGAGGCTTAAGAGTGTGACCCCCCTGTAATTGGAGCACACCCTCCGGTCCCCCTTTCTGAACAGGGGGCCCACCACCCCAGTCTGCCAATCCAGGGAAACTGCCCCCGATGTCCATGTGATATTGCAGAGTCACGTCAACCAACACAACCCTACAACATCCAGAGCCTCAAGGAACCCAGGACAAATCTCATCCATCCCTGAGGCCCTGCCACCGAGGATAGTAGGATATTCTTCTTAATTATTTTATTTTCTCTCTGACATTTTACTTTATTTCATTTCATCTAGGTGTGAACTTTCCACAACATACCAAAGAATATGTTTCAACCACCTCTTCTGAATTTAAGAATAAATCTTTGAGGGAATAACAAAATAAAAACATCAATGGGGCAAGCATTGAACCTTGGGGAAGTCCAACTTAATAAACAGGTGTCACAGATCAATACTCACGAACTTTTACAGAGAAATCTGTACATTTTGAATAACAAGAAGATCAATGAAGGTCACTAATTCATCCTAAAATGTTCCAACATTATGTTTTATTCTAAAAGCTTACAAAGAAGCCAGAGAAGACTTGTGACTTTTCATGTTCTTTGTAGTAATAGTACAGTAAATATCAGCTTACAGTACTCCGGGCCGCCCACAGGGCCAGATTGGGTGTCTGCAGAAGAGGACTTCATTTCATTTCCAACAACCACTTGCTCTATTTTCATTTCCATCTTGATGCTTTCACCGAGCTCAGATCCACATCAAACTGTAAGATAAGCACAGAATTGTCATTAAAACAACTTAAATACGAAACATTATTAAAAAAGACAACTAAACACGTGATAACCGCGTTATATCTCTAAAATACTCGGGTGTAAACTCTTTAGCATCCATGATCGCGATAAATAGAACACGTTGTAACATTACGACAACCGTTGCACCACGATGGAGGACACAGGGCAAGCTACGCCATTTGGTTTCAACTCAAAAAAAAATAAAATGAATTAAAAAACATTTTCTATGCCCGTTGTATAATTTATGCGATCGTTAAATGGTCAATCTTTCACATAAAACAAATTCAAACTTGCTTTAGCACCATCTGCAGCGTCCACGGAAACGAAGCTGTTGTTTAGCCCCCGTCACGTGACGAGGGAATATGAAATCTCGCGAGATTATAGTTCGCGCCATTGATCTTGACTGCTCAAGTAAGAGAAGCACTACTACAGCTAATTTTTACTCAAGTAAAAATAAAAAGTAGAAAATTCAAGAAATTAAGAGTGACATAAGTATTTAGTAAAAAGGCTACTAAAGTACTTAGTGACATTTTTAATAAGTAATAGAAGGTAGTAGAAATGATTGATAATCAAAACATCAGTCATGTCATATTTTAAAATTTTCATTAGACTAAAATATAAAAATACGTGGGAATATTGATATGTTAAAGCTAAAACTGAAAGTAATTCATATAAATAAAATTACAAAATAGAATCAGGCAAAAGTAAATTTTTTTTTCAATATAAAACTCAAAATTTAAACAAAAAAATGCAGGCTAGTGTCTGTATCTGGTAATTTCTTTGGTTAAAACAAACTTGTTCTTCAGTGAAGTTGCTCACAGTGAGAGTAGAAATACTTCACAATAAAATTACTCAAGTAAAAGAGTAAAATTAGTCCTAAAAGTAATTTTTTTTACCCACAAAAGTCACTCAGGTTTCTTTGTAATTCTCCACAACATTAAACTTGATCTGCCTGGTGTGTTTCTTGATGCTAGTTGACTATTGAGAATTGGAACAGCCGTATTCATACTCAGATAAAACTACACAGATGGAATCAATTTACTAGTTAGATTTTTGGAAGCAATTGTTTTCCATAGATTATTGAAAGGTAAGAAGGGGATGAGTAAAACTGCATGCCACATTGCTCAGATTTCTATTTATGCGCTATGGTGGTCTGTCACACACAATCCTCTTAAATACATTGAAGTTTGTGATTGTTTTGCAACTAAATGTAGAAAAATTACCCTTCCAGCACCGGCTTATCCTAAAGACACTATTCAGTAGTTCCTAACAAACTACATTGCTCTCACACTGGTAGGTATACTTGCAGTTCCTAATCTATCTAAATAAATGAGAGCCATATCTTTCATCGGCTCCTATCTTGTTGAACCAGCTCCTCTGATAAGTTCTGGATGAAACACTGAAAATCTATTTTTTATGCAAAACTGTGTCAAAGGTAAAGACCTAATATCTTTGCTCAAACAGAAAATAACTTAATTTAGCAGTTATAATCAGATTTATGTCTTTATACCTTAAATACATTTAAATTTTAGCAGTACTTCAACTTTGATTATTCCTGTCAACATCAACGTAATTCCCCACAAACCACCTTTAAAGATCCAAAATGTTCTGCTTATATTTTTCAAATTTAAATATTTTCTTTTAAATCCACTCTTTCACAGATTTTGTATGAACCCAGAATACATATCCTACAAATTTACGTACTATTTCTTCCATAAAGCAGACAGTTTTTACTTGAAAACTCCTCCTACCTTCATTTTTGTGAATTATTAGCATGGGTTTCAATATTTAAAGTATTTTCATGTGGATAGATCTACTCCATAAGACTGAAATAAAGAATATTAGCATCTCAACATTTTCTTTTCCACATACCAAAATTCTAAAGTAATACAAAAAAAAAAAAAGTCAACTCTTAAAATCAACCAATAGTTTCAGGTAATAGATCTTTATTGGTATTTTCACCAAACACGACAGAAGTGTGAATCAAAGCTTCCTGATGAGGCGAAAAGACAGTATATCATCTTTAGTTTAAATATTTCTTACAGACATAAGGTTAAGGGCGTTTAGAGGCAGAAAGAAGAAATCAAAACGTTGAGAATGAGATTTAAGCCACAGCTTGTTTCTGCTGCTGCTGGTATTCAGAGATTCGGCTTTCCATCACAGGCCTGAAGTGCCGGATTAATCCCTAAAAACACAAAAAAAAGAGATTATTTATGAGCAGTGTCACTTCAATATACAACATCAAGCCAAAGGGATAAATAACTTCATAACTGAGGAGATTATGACAGAACATAATGTAGAAAAAAATCAACTGCATTATTTTGTTACTGTGAGAGGGAACTAGTGACATCTAGTGGCACAAACTGTCAATTACAAACAGGATTGGTCAAATTTCAGAAAAAACCTGTCAGCCCAAAATATAATCTCAGTAACTAGTACAGTACTTTAGTTTTGAGTGAATAAAATAAAGAAATCACACGTTTACCTTTCCATTCCAGATGTTTACAAACTAAACATTTAAGAGATCTTATTTAATTGGACTTTATTTAACTTATTTTAAAAACACAAAAAGTTCACAATCAGTTTATGGCATACATTTTTTCACAGTAAGCTGGAAACTGGAAAAACAGGAACCGAGCTTAAGCTGGAATAAAGGAAGAAAGACAAAAAGGAAGAAGGGCAGAGAAAAGGAAGGATACAAGAAAAGAAAAACAGGAAAAACAGGACAAAAGAACAAAAGTAAGAAATGGAGGTAGGACAGACAGGAGGAAGAAAGGACTAAAGGAAACAAGGTAAGACAAAAGAAGGGAGGACTAAGGACAAGTAAAAAAGGAAAGGAAAGAAGAGCAAAAGTAAGGACTGCAGTTAGCATACAAGGAAGAAAGGTAAGAAAAGAAGAAAGGTAGACATAAAGAAGGAAGAAAGGAAAGATGGAAGAAAGAAAAAATGGAAGGAGGGAAGGAAGTTCTGGAAGTGTCCAGAAACAAGTTCTGGACACTTTAAGACATTTCTCCCAAAACGCAGAGTCTCAACAGCAACTGGGTTTTACCTCTAACTGGGTTTTACCTGTGACTGTTGGAATGATTTCTCTTCTCTGATATGTCTTTACCTGTACGGGCCACGCTGCACCGTCACCCAGCGCGCAGATGGTGTGTCCCTCGATCTGCTTGCTGAGCTCCCAGATCATATCAATCTCCGCCGGCCGCGCGTCGCCGCGGACAAAACGCCACATCATCTTATTCATCCAGTCCACTCCTGCAGAAATCAACCGGAGCATCCAAAACAAAACATATTATTTTATTGTTTATGAAAATAAATCCTTGCAAAAAAAAAAAAAATTAATGAGAAGCATTTACCCTCCCTGCATGGTGTGCACTGGCCACAACTCTCATGTTTGTAGA